>JASEVX010000004.1:96131887-96424394 GCA_031761405.1 Serripes groenlandicus
CATTCAAAAACATGACTTTCCGGGGACCACCTGTTATGCGTTTTTCGTGTGGTCCAATTAATTCGAACTGTTAAATATCTCTAAAACATGCGTCCTCGCAGCCATACATGGTCTTTTCAGATAAGAAAATAGTAATTTGTTCCTTGGGGTCGATGCCATCCTTTGCCACATAAAACAAATCTGCAAAGATAAATTCGAAAACATCTAGGCAAACATATTGGAAATCCCAATGATGTTATTGAATACATTTGAACACATTGTGACGAAAATAGAAATGGCTGATGATAAGCAATTTCTCTTTTTACCACCATGTTTTTAAATGTCGTCTGGTGCAGATGCGTAAACATTTGTCTGCGTGAAGGAAACGTTTACGAAATCCTAGCAAATATAACTCTCCCCCTCCGTAAGCATGTTAGACGAATTTAAAAAAAAAAAATGACTTTTGATCACTTACCCAAACGTTCCCAAACGTTTGTTATTTTATTTGTTGTTGTTGATGTTCTTATATTGTCAGTCTCGTGCAAATGGAAGTTTTTTTCACTGAAATTTATTTTTTAAGGAAAACAATTAAAGGTTAGTATGCAGAACATTTCATTTTAAAACTTCACATTATTAGTGCCTCTCATAGGATCGCTTACTTAACTATGAACCAATCAAAACGTTTCATTTCCTTTATTTCTTCGACATTATTCATTAAATACAACATTTGATTGGTCTACAATCTAGATCATTTGTTTAACATCTAGGTCAAAACCCAGGTTAATCAGCTATCGCCGAAAAAGAATTAAGAAAATAAGAAGAGAATTATATCACGTTTTACCATTTCCATCGTGCAGACGTTTTGTGACGAATCTACTGCAGACGGGTTTTGAAAACAATGTGGCAAAAGGAAAATTGCTCATCATGAGCAATTTCTCCCTTTGCCACAATGCTTTCCGCTCTATTTAATAAGTATATTCTAATTCAATGAAATAGTTGATCTTTCTTGCTAGGACGTTTTCAAAGATGTTTGCTGTGGATTTGTTGTTTGTAGGAAATGGAAACCATTTTGCTTTGACTGATGTGACTTAGAATATGCAACAAAACATTCCTCCTGACATGGCACATTTTTTATTCCATGCAGCATGGGTAATTTTGCTGTAATATTTCCGCCTTTGTCTATAGATACATAAGTCGATGTTAAGTCGATGATAGCTCATATGTCTATGTCTGTGTTATATCTTTACTAAATTCACGCTATATACCATTCATTCTTTCGGACCATTGCCGTGTTACCCTTTCCGTTAAACATACAGTGTAGATCCTTTCTGTAACAAACGACTTTCCAATGTGTTTGGAACACCGTGTGAAAATTATATTTCCATTTTTGCCGACATTACCGACTTAATAAACGGTAATAATGACATTCCCTCCTTGGCGCTCAGCGATGTGGGGCTTGGCAATACTACTGAGTCGCTAGTGTCAGGATAAATGAGTCAGTGGTATTGGTTCCTTGACAGAACTACAAAACTGTCGAAAAGAGTGTTAAAATATTGTATGACAGAACTACAAAACTGTTGAAAAGAGTGTTAAAACACTATACAAACACATCATATTTTACCATCTCATCCTCCTACAACTCAATAATGCAGTATATATAATGTAAGTGCCCCCCTCGTTTATAACCATGGACGATCTACACCTTAATTCAATATAGCTGGATTGTTAAACCTGAATCAATAACCCTCTTTACAGTTAATTACTTATATTCAATATCAAGACTCGATCACCATTACCATGTGTTCCTTTTGTGCGATCAACGGTTGTTTGCAATTAAAAATGAAGCTGTTGGGCAATAACTGTCTTTACTAGGACATTTTCTTAAGTCGTATGTTGTTTGTTTAGTAGAGCTAACGATTTCAAATACACTCTTATCTCGAACGTCAACACCTATTAATAACATGAAATGACGGGAACCCAAGTTTTATTATAAAACCCAAATGTTTATTCAGTGTATTACAGAATTCCGTAAAACTGACTGGCATGTTGACACAATTTGAACTTTCCCTTATATAGATTTTCAATTTGTTTGCCTAGATGTTTTCGAAGTCGTCTGCAACAGTTGTGTTGTATGTGGAAAGCGGAAAACCGATACCGTCCGATGAGCCATTTTACAAGACGGTAGACGCTGGAAGAACAGCATGCCTTTGTAAAACATATATTTCTCTGAGCACCAATTAAAGTAGGTCAAATGTCAAAGGTCACATTATCGAACATTTGTGTACAATCTGGAAGGTTGATTAAGCGATTGGTTTAGTTTTAACGCCGTTTACAAAAAAAAAAAAAATACTTTCCGGTTATATCATGGCGGCCAGATCACCGTCCCATGTGTTTTCTGGCTTTCTCATACTAGTACTTCACATAACAGTATTTCCAAGCATCTTCCTGCTTTTCATAATAGACTGTTGGCCTGTCGGATTGACCTTATATCAAACGTCGAAAAGAATGTTGGTCGAGCTAGAGTTCGAACACATAAATCATTGAACTGGGAAGGACTTGTCACAAGGAAGACGTATGCCTAATACGACAGACCTATCTCCGTCATATCAAAAGGTATGACAAATGTTAACGTTTCAGTCATAGACAAACTGACAGTTAGACATGTTAAACACTACATGCTCTCGAATCTTCGATCCTGTGGCAAAAAAAACACCACGATGAGCCGTGTCTAGCGCTTTCTAGTTTTAGTAACACTGTGGAGCTATATAATGATACATTGGTGTTAATCTCGTGAGGATGCACTTCTAATTTTCGTCAAATGTTGTATCTTGGACTATATAACACGTAGACGAGCGACTGTGCACATCGAAAGGCTCACATGAGTCTCCAATGTTCGCAAATTATAAAAGATCTCAAATCGACCGTCCTTTATACAAGATTCAAGATTCAAGATTTTATTCACAAAATACAAAGTGTCCATCTTGTACATTCAATCTTACAAACACACAAATATGTATGTACATGTACATATAAAAGCTGTGTCATTTACATCTGCTTCCTGGTCAATACTGGCAGATATGTAACGAAAGGACGACATAACAAAAGAGAAAAGTAGTGGGGAAAAGCGAGAAAGAAATAGCTATTTTTTATTTTTATTTTGTTATGAATATTCCATGGACTTTTATACACGAGTCAGCAAGCCATGCATAGTCAATATGTATGTCATTTAGCATTGTAGTAACATGTGACGAAAAAGAAATGGAATTTTGGGAGCATGATTATTGTAGAAAACAATAAATATGAACCGTTCCACGAGAAAACCAACATTATTGACTTTGCGTAAAGTATCGACCGGATCAGCATGCGCAGTCCGCGCAGGCTAATCCGGGCCGACACTTTCCGCCTCTTAGGGATGGAAGTATATAATAATGATTTCTGAAACAGAAAGTCACCAGGAGGCGGAAAGTGTCGGCCCGGATTAGCCTGCGCAAACTGCACAGTCAATACTGTTGGTTTTCTCGTGGATAGGCTCAAGTATAGTTTCATTGTAGATACAAAAGAAGAAGCCGTGTGGGATGTTTTATTGTTTTATTGACTCTCCGCAACGGGGTCACAACACACGATAATAGTAGAAACGCCAACGGGACTACAGTTCTATGATATGCTAAAAGTTACACTCAGGTATATATTACAACCTATCGCACAGTGAAGACACTGGGAGACTGTGCGCACATGAGCCTTCACTGTATGCAGGTGCAACGACGCGTATAATGCTGTTCTTATTTCACGTAAAGGGGCAACGGCGTAAACCCAGTTCGAGAAGAATTGCGTCAGATATTCCCTCCTTAGCTCAACTAGATGTTTGCTGGTAAATTTACCAGTACTATCGATATATTTATCCTGACAACGGGTGCATGTCTGCCAAAGTCAACGCTTACGAGTGAAGCCATTACTGCCTTTATAAATTATGTTGTATGTACCTAATGTGGATCGAACTCTGGTTACCCGCTTACAAGACTGACACTTGAACCATTGCAACACATGCACGGAGACATTGACGGCTGTTCTATATACACAACATTTACTGAGCTGTAACTGTTCGCGTATGGGACATTATCAAATTAGATCGGACAAGTATCGTATGTTGATATATCCTTTCGCTTTTTTCAAAGGTCAATGTGAATAGCTTCATTTGTCATTTTCTTTATGTCGATGTGGGAAGGTAGCCAATTGCCTAAGAAGAATGTTATGTAGAGAGGCAGGAAACCTGGAGCACAACTCAGTTACAAATAAGTCGTGCCAGTCTTATTGCATCCCCAAATTCACCTTACGATGGTACAACTACATGTAGTTAGGCTATACTTCTAGCGTTACCTTACACACTTTATCTACGACACTATTAAGTGTACAATCTGGAAGTCGTGATAATTTAGAAAACAACAAATGAGCCGTCCCGTGAGAAAACCAACATCGTTTCGTAAAGCATCGACCAGGATCAGCATAAGCATGCCGCGCGGGCTAACTCGGACAGACACTTTTCGGCTCCTGTGGATTTTCTGTTTCAGGAATCATTACTATACACCTCTATCCACCTGAGACGGAATGTGTCGGCCCGGATTAGCCTACGTAGGCTGATCTGTGTCAATACATTACGCAGAGGCCATACTGTTGATTTTCTCTTGGAACGGCTCAAATGAATATCAGGTAAATTATTTTAGTACCGTATTTCCTAAAGTTGACTATTCCATCTATTCCAAAAATCGGGCGAGTCCATGATGTTTTTCATGTAAAAAGGGATTTGGACTGTGTTGATAAAAGAAAAGGCAAACAACGCTGATTTCAGGTGAAACCGTGAGATCGTTACGAGCTGTGTGATCTGAATATGTTTTACATTTGTATTTGAAAAAGAAACCCACTTAATATAGTCAATTGTGCTGAGAAAGTTAAAATTGAAATATGCTATCAATTGAGACATTCAAGTCATTAAACCATTGTGGAATGACGAGTGATCGGAATTTAATGTTTATAGGCAAATAGTGTACAAACTGGTTTATCTTTGAACACGTCAGCGGTTGATAAATATAGAATTTACTAGTCTAGTCTGGCTTTTGACCTACTAAACATATTTAACCTTTCTTTCATTTGACGTCGACGTATAAACAAAAACAAGTATTAACACGTTATCAAGATTTTGAGAAACTCTAAATGACCAACACATCAACATTTAGAATTGATTAAAAAGAACTAACAGTGCACGAGTAAACATTTTTTTTTAACTTCTCTTTGGAGCCAGGATTGCCGGTCTCTAAAGATCGGCCGTTAGGGTATAACACGTCACCAGCACCGAATCATCGTATATACATAGTACAACACTTTCCCACAAGCTTTTGCAAATACAATACAATACAATACAATACAATACAATACAATACAAACTAGTTGAATTGCAATCATGTTCATACAGTACAAATAGCAAAATACAAAAGTACAAAGAATGTTTGGGATGTTGTAGCTTTCAATATGTCAGATAGTGTAGAGAAGATTTGTACGGTTTAACACAGTGTGTATAAAATAAGCTTAAAAGGTTAAATATTAAAAGATGTCGAATTCGTATTTTAAAATTATGAATGGAGATTTACAGCAGCCAACGCTTAAGAACATTTCGGCAAAATGAGCAATTTCTCATTTTACCAAGCTGTTTAAATTCTATACCATTATTTCAAAGTCGTCTGCTGTATATTTGAAATATAGGGTTTAAGAAATATTTATGACTGAAAAATCCACCACAGAGAAAAGAAATGGGTTTGAATAAGATATGTTAACATTCCTTTATCAAACGAAATGTGATTTACAGTCTACTTTTAGGACTCGTAATATATACGGGGTTAAAGAAGTGCGAGTCAATAGCTGTTCACAGCAGGGGCATGCAGATACAACCACTTATCTACTGGTGTTTGATGGATGATCGTCACACAAAATAATGTCATAACCGTCACATCCAAAAAGCGACGTTTGAAGATCCTGTAAAATATGTCGAAATTTAAAACCGTTGCAGTGGCAACACAACGCCACTTTAAGTGTGAAAACTTAAACAAATATAGATTGAGTTTGTCCATATAGTTTGTTTGTTTTCGTAGTGTATACTGTAGTGGTGCAGGGTTTACTATCGGAAAAGATGATAGGTTTATATCTTCAAATAACTATCAGCAATGAGTATACAATACAATACAATACATCTATATTGTATTGCCTTAAACAAATAATATGCTTATAACAAAACTATACATTAACTTACATATGCATAAGTTCAAGAATGTATCTTTATCAAATATGTATCAACAGTTTTAGTCTAAATGACTGCATAGCCGAGTTGGGGTGACGACGAAACCCGATAAGATTAATGTAGTACTGTTCAGATGGTGTGTGTGTTGTTTTCGGTGTATTACTATGCTATAACATAATGCAAACAACATTATACCTACTCCGTTGATCGTTTTTGTGGCGATTTTGGTAACAATAGCCACTGTACTAATGCTTAATGCAAACGTTTACCGCCAAATAGTTTCTGCAGAGACATGGTTAACAATAATAATGTCAGTGCCATTTTTGTACAAGATTGATACTAAGATTTTAGAACTATCGAACTAAGATGTAATTGAGTTAAAAAATGTAAACATTATTATTGCGCAAGTCATACGGCCATTGAGGACTGACGTAGTAAGCAGGTGCCCGTTAGGTCACCATACGTTTGTGTGGCACCGGATTTATACTAAGATTTGAGATGTATCGAGTTCTTCATGTTTGGGCAGATAGTACATATCATTGCGCGCTTTATCAGCCATGCAAATTATGCGCATGAGTCTGGAAATTCAGACTGGTTCTCTATTGACCCGACCGTCGACCAAATAATTTTGATTTAAAGGGAGGTAATTCATAAATAATTACATTATCTTTAGATTGATAATAGCACAAATACTTTCGAAGAAAAATCCTTTTATAAAGTTATATTGTGTAACCGAGCTGGAGATAAATCGAAAATATTTTGATTCAATCGGAAGTAATATAGAGTTGCTGAGATGTTTTCTTGAAATAGTTTATATAATTAAAATTAACTGAAATAAATACCGAGCGAAAGGGTAAACAACGTCACCAAACAACAAATATAAATACTACGAGACAAAAAATAAATAGCTTTTCACTACATCTTACTTCTTGTAAGATCATACTAATAGATGCTCGGCCCAAACGTTTGAGAAGAAGAAGCAGGCATCCCCCGCTTGTGCAAGCTTGTGCCGAAATTCTCATACATTTAAACCTTCTGACAAAAGTAATACACCGGCTTCTCGTCAGAAAGCGTATGTATGTGGGGAAGGTTTAAGAATGAGAAGTTCCACTTAACATGTTCCTTTCTTACTTGAGCAGACCTATTTGTAAAGACCAGCCATGGTCAGAGAACAATCAGGTTGTCTTTAACCCTTTCCCACAAGCAACACATCTGCAGCAGATGCTTTTGGGAATATCCAGGCAAAAACACGGAAAAGCTCTATATATTGTAGGTAATTACAAAAAAAAGAAATTGAAAACATTGTGGCAAAAGAAGAAATTGCTCGTTTTTAAAAGTTGTCTGCTGCAGAGGCGTCAGAAAGCGACTGTATTTGGGAAAGGGTTAATTACAGGGTCATTTGTGCAGAAAATGAGTAATTGGGAAATAAAAAGTTGGTTGTTATAGACAGGGTATTGCTAATAAAAGGTTGACTTTAGATGGAGCGCACTCCTAACCCAATCCAGAGTTTGTAAGTTCGAACCCTAGCACGGCCAACATTCTTTCCGGCGTTTGACAAAGGTCACTGTGACAAGCGGCATTCGTCTTCCACCAATGGGCTAACAGTCTTTGTGGTAAAGCAGCCAGTTGCTTGGAAATAATGTTTTGTGAGAGTAGTCAGTACTGGTGTGAGAAAGCCATCAAACACATTATAGAATATAATGCTACAATAAATGTATTAATAGGAGTAGCTCTTCCTTTGCAAATGTGTTTAAAGTTGGAAAGGGTTGTTCAGTAGCCTGTTGTTTATTGACTGTCGATAACCATGTTACTGTCTGAAATCACTTTTTGTCGAGTCTGCTTTTGGTGAGCTCGACATATAGATGTCACAATGGCGGTTCGGTGAGTGTGTCCGTGCGTCCATGAGTCTGTCTGTCCGACCCGCATCTTAACCATGCATAATAAGATTTCTAAGAAAGTTAGCACAAAAGTGCACCATGATGAGGTGGTGTGTCGTGCACACAATTTAGGCTTGTACATCAAATGTCAAGGTCACTCGTAGAGGTCAAAGGTCAAAATGAGTACTGTTTCATAGGACTGACTTCTCCGGCCCGCATCTTAATCATGCATCATAGGATTTCCAAGTTACTGGACACAAATGATCACTATAATGAGGTCGCGTGTTGTGCAATTCGTACAATAATCTGAGACAGGGTTCAACATGCTTAATTCGAAAATGTGGTCTCTGAAATGTACAACATAATTTATTTTAATATAGCCTAGCGACCTGATGATGAACATGTGATAACCCCCCAAAAATAGCTTACATAAAACCAAGACAAAAATTATAATAAAGTTCCATCCTTCTTGAGCTAAAATGTAGGTCTATCGAGTTCCAACTAAATTTTTCTTAAATTTGGTATGGCCTTATTTTGAACACATCAGGACCCATCTTAAACTTAAATATCACCAAGACAAACATTCTGACAAACTAACATTATTCTACTGTTAAATGATGGAGCTTTACTCAAATGTACCCGCACCAGAGTTCAAGGCCTACACCGAGATACTGCTTGTTACTTTGCAGGATTTTCTACACGATCGCCACTATTATGCATTCGGTGCTTTGATTAAGGGTAGTTTTTGTTTTTCACCAGATGTTTTAAAATTACGTGACGCCTACATTTCATGTATTAATGCATTAACCCTTTCCCTCATATAGACGCTTTCTGACGCCTCTGCAGCAGACGGCTTTTTGAAAACATAGTGACAAAATAAGAAATTGCACAAAACGTGCAATTTTTCCTTTTGCCACAATGTTTTCCACTTTTTGTCATAGGTTATCCATTCAATTATGGAGATTTTCTATGCTTTGACAAAATACGTTCAAAGTCGTCTGCTGCAGAATTGTCGTATGAGGGAAAGGGTTAAGTCGTTTTCCCTCAAGTTGTCTCCTTACAATGTCTACTCTCCTTGAACTGTTTGTCAAAATATGTATTTTAAGTTTTTAACGTTGACGTTAGACAAACATTGGCAATATACAAAACACCTGCAGCAGACGACTTTGAACACATCTAGTCTAAAATATGAAAAAAAAATCAAATGAGGGTATAGTTATTGAATAAAGTCGTAAACATTGTGGCAAATTGGATTTTCTTTTCATTATGAGCACATTTCCCCCATTTTCCACAGTGTTGTCAAAAGTCATCTGCTGCATATGCGTCAAAATGCGTCTGTATGTGGAAATGGTTAACGCCGGTGAAACAATGACTGCACAAATCACAAAGCATCGTAGTTGCAATTACATAAAGAAGTTGCAGATTTTACACTAAACGTCCAGCTCTTTCAAATAACGTATTCTACAGAATTCATGTTCATAAATAAAGTAATAATGTAAAATATTAACTCGTTAGAAAAAGATTATAGGAATCCATTATAAATAAATAAATAAATAAAAAAGAGAGAATTACGGATAACTGTAGAACCATTAAAGCATAGTTCAGATCAATAATCCCATAGCATAATCAAGAACTAATCCCATAAGCAATTGTTTGAAGAATTGTATTGACCGTTAATCCAATCAGAACTTATTGAGTTATACTTACTACACCCTTTTCCTGTTCGAATGGTATTGCGGGGGACAAAATCGGCAGCATAAGGCTTTTGAAAATATAGGAATGGGTTTTTAAAATACAAGATCTTTCTCATACTTGATATCCTTTATTTTCATATACCCTAGTTTTCCTGTATTTAACTAATATATTATTAAAATTTCTCACTTGTAGAGGTTTTCTGACCCATCAGATTTTTTCAAAGTTTTGCAAAGATACTTTTCGTCTGCTGCAGAATTGTTTCTTGTGGGAAAGCGTTAATGCAGAAAAGTACCATAATATCATATCCGGTCATGGTTTAATCTTATACCTCTGTCCCATCAACATGAGCATACTTAAATCGTTCCGCGTGTTTAAACCTCTTCCCACATACACCAAATATGTAGTAGAGGTAAAAATAAGGAAACTCTCTATAAATGAAGGAACACTTCTCGAATAAAGTTGTCAAATAGAGATATTGCTCTTTGTGAGCAACTGCCCACAATGTCTTTAAACGTCGTCTGATGTAGAGGCGTCAGACAGTCAATGTTTTTTGGGAAAGAGTTAACGTCTTTTTGAATCCTTGAATAAGTTACACTCGCCTTATATCGACTTGGAAAGACTTTTGTGGATAATATAACAACATAAGTTTGATCTTGGTCGCCATTCTAATTGATGACCACTCACCGCTGTATGAGCCGTTCTACGAGAAAACCAACATTATGGAATCTGCGTAATGTATCGATCCAGATCAGCCTGCGTAATCCGCACAGGCTAACCGGGCCGACACATGCCGTCTCAGGGGGTAGAGGTATAGAGTAATGATTCCTGAAACAGAAAATCCACGGGAGGCGAAAAGTGTCTGTCCGGCGGAATAGCATGTGCGGCATGCTTAGGCTGATCCGCGTCGATACTTTGCGCAGAGTCCACAATGTTGGTTTCCTCGTGGAACGGCTCATATATACACATCTGCGTAATGTATCGACCAGATCAGCCTGCGCTGTCCGCGCAGACTGATCCGGCCGACACATTCCGTCTAAGGGGGGATAGATAGAGTAGTGATTCCTGAAACAGAAAATCCACAGGAGGCGAAAAGTGTCTATCCGGGTAAGCCTGTGTGGCATGCTTAGGCTGATCCGCGTCGATACTTTGCGCAGAGTCCACAATGTTGGTTTTCTCGTGGAACGGCTCATATATCCTTTAATACATGAGCCAAGCAAAGTAAAAAGGTACACATTTGCATTTTTGAGTTGTGTAGGTTCAGTTTTAGCAACATTTTAAGAGCGCTGCGGAATCTTCGCGAAAAATCCTTGACTGGACCTATGCTCATGTACAAGGTGTTCTGGATCTATACTGTTTGAAATGACCATGGTATGGCTGTTTGCGTGAAAAGGCTCCTATGCAGGCTGGTCTGGATCTATACTATTCGAATTGGCCAAGGGGTAGCATTTTGTATAGACAGGTTCATACTGAAACTGGACCAGATATATAATGATCGAAAAGGCCATGTAGTGTAGATTTTTGTATAGACAGGTTCATACGGAAACTGGACCGGATCTATAACGATCGTTAAGGCCATGATGCAGCTTTTTGGAGAGAGGTTCACATATAGGCTGTGTAGCCTTTTGTATAGAAAGGTTCATATGGAAACTGGACCGGATCTATAAGGATCGAAAAGGCCATGGTGTAGTTTTTACCACAGAGAGGTTCATATGGAAATTGGACCGGATCTATAATGATCGAAAATGCCATGATGCAGCTTTTTGTAGAGAGGTTCACATATAGGCTGTGTAGCCTTTTGTATAGAAAGGTTCATATGGAAATTGGACCGGATATATAATGATCGAAAAGGCCATGATGCAGCTTTTTGTAGAGAGGTTCACATATAGGCTGTGTAGCCTTTTGTATAGAAAGGTTCATATGGAAACTGGACCGGGTCTATAAGGATCGAAAAGGCCATGGTGTAGTTTTTACCACAGAGAGGTTCATATGGAAACTGGACCGGATCTATAATGATCGAAAATGCCATAGTGTAGCTTTTCGCACAGAGAGGTTCACATATAGGCTGGTCTGGATCTATACTAATCGAAAAGGCCATGGTGTAGCTTTTTGTACAGAGAAGTTCATACGGACACTGGACCGTATCTATAATGATCGGAAAGGCCTTTGTGTAGTTTTTTTCACAGAGAGGTTCACATGGAAACTGGACCGGACCTATAATGATCAAAAAGGCCACGGAGTAGCTTTTGGTATAGACATGTTCATATGGAAATAGGACCTGATATATTATGATCGAAGATGCCATGGTGTAGCTTTTTGTATAGGAAGGTCGATTTGGAAACCGGCACGGATCTATAATGATCGGAAAGGCCATGGTATAGATTTTTGTACAGAGGAGATCACATGTAGGCTGGTCTAAATCTATAATGATCGAAAAGGCCATGGTGTAAGCATTTTGTAAAGACAGGTTTATATGGAAACTGGACCGGATCTATAATAATCGAAAAGGCCATGGTGCAGCACTTTGTAAAGACAGGTTTATAAGGGAACTGGACCGGATCTATACTGATCGAAAAGGCCATGGTGTAGCTTTTTGTAAAGACAGGTTTATATGGGAACTGGACCGGATCTATTATGATCGAAAAGGCCATGGTGTAGCATTTTGTATGGACAGGTTCATATGAAAACTGGCATGGAATCTATTATGATCGAAAAGCGATGGTGTAGATTTGTGTATGGACAGGTTTATAATCTTTATATGAAAACTGGACCAGATCTATAATGATCGAAAAGGCCATGGTGTAGCTTTTTGCATAGAGAGGTTCACATGTAGGCTGGTCTTGATCTATAATTATCGAAAAGGCCATGGCGTATCTTTTTTAACAGGAGTGCTCCATGTCAGCTAGTCTGGGTTCATGCTGTTTGCTAGGAAAGGTTATTTGGTCTTGTATCATGATACGTGAGTACCAATCTTAGAATATTCGCAAGAAGCAAAACAAAACCGGATCAGTCTGTACATCTGCGTAGAGATTAATTTGCTTAAATGTAAAAAAAACGTTTCATTTTTTGTTTTTATAATGATTCCCTTATAAAAAAAAAAGACTGTCTACGTCTGTACATAAAAACCATTAAACATGGATAATGGAGAAATTACTCTTCTGCATATCAATTTAATTCTTTCAAAATTGTAATCGAATACATCATATCTTTTCAATATTATGGAAGGGTGAAACATCGGCATATAAATAAAGAGATTTAAATAACGGCAATCAATGTTCATTATTCTTCCACTATCAAGATTTGCAAACAATTTCCATCATGAATACAATTGTCCTTTTTATCTTTTGAAGCAAAAAATCGGCATACTGCATACAAGAGGATTAATAAAGGCAATCAGTTTATGTTCCTCCCGCCGCCACAAATCCAGTGTTGTTCACAGTGTATCCTAAACGGATCATCAACATTATAATGAAACGATATCGTATTTTCACATCAAACGGTTCAATATTTTCTTTCAATCCCTCTCCCTCGATTTAATTTTCCATATTGTTTTAATTATAATGCATGATAATATAATCCGTAAAACCAGATTAACAACGGGTCGATATATCTCCCTATTTATTTGTGATAAACATGTTTTTGTCATATTGTTGCTGTTAAATTTTAACCGTCGCCACATGCAGCAACTTTTCAGCAGACGACTTTAAAACGTCCAGGCAAAACTATGGAAATTTCCTCAAAATTTAAGTATGATTAACCCTTTCCCTCATACGACAATTCCGCAGCAGACGACTTTGAACGTATTTTGTCAAAACATAGAAAATCTCTATAATTGATAACCTATGACTAAAAGTGGAAAACATTGTGTCAAAAGGAGAAATTGCACGTTTTGTGCAATTTCTTCTTTTGTCACTATGTTTTCAAATAGCTGTCTGCTGCAGAGGGGTCAGAAAGCGTCTATATGAGGGAAAGGATTAATGAACAGAGTTAAAACATGACGGCAAAGTGAGAAACTGCGTCAGTAAGTGATAAAGAGTAACATAAGTTTAAATTGTACAAACATGAGACTGCTAGATTAACACTACGCCAGAAAGGGAGGGTCAGAATGTATCTCCGTGTAATACAGGTGATTTTAAACCCATTAAATCTTTCCCGCGTGCAGACATGTTAGAACACGATGGCCAGTGAGCAGTTTCTCAGTTTGTCACACTATTTTCCAACTCTATTAAATAATAAAACTTCCACTATATGTTTTCAAAGACTTCTGTTGCGGATTTATTTAACCCTTTCCCATATACAACAAAACTGCAGCAAACGATCTTTTTTAAACTGTATTACTTCATATCGATTGCGAAACAAGCTTTGAAATTATAATAATCACGCTCGATGTCTGCTTCCTGGAGACTTAACCAGTCTTTGCGTCGTTTGTGTGGAACAATCTCAAAGGCACAAGCCGCTCACCACGGGATTCAAACCCGGGACCTTTGGTACGAGAAGTCGACACTCTACCGCTGCACCACGGTCTTCCACTAATAAACAAGGAAAATTCGTTTAACATTGGAAAAAGCTTTTTGAATATATGAGGCTTATATTTCAGAGATTAACTTATTTTACGAAAACCTCCCATAGGAATTGATTTTGATATTCATCTATCTATTCATATCCGTGTTCAATCACCTAGTGATTCGTAGATCATGTCCAGCCAGGACGTCAAGACTAGACATGAAATTTGAGTTACATTGCATGATATATTAAATTGGCAACCCTCCAAATAATATAAAGATCATATTAGCTAGGTACAAGAAGGCCAGTTTGGTAACAGTGCAGAACCAGATCAGTCTTAATATCCGTATGGTCTGATCGATGTCTCAACAGTTCACATATTATGTGTAGATTATTATAGCATATGTGCAGACTGTGTTGATTCTAATAAAACGGAGTGTATTCAGACGTATTTTTGTATTTGTGTCGGCAATTAATTCTTAATATTTGTAGCCACAAAAGAGTATTGTTCGTGTATCCCGGCTCGATCATTAGACGAGCTTCGTCATACGATAATCGACCCTCGAGACCACCGAGTCTGATCAGGTTCCCCGCTTTTCGTCATCGGCTAAACACTTTCCCAAATACAGTAGCTTTTTGACGGTTCTGCAGCAAACGACTTTTGAAAACATTGTGACAAAAGGAGATATTGCTGAATTCAAGCAATTTCTCCTCTTGCCACAATGTTTTTAACTATATTCAAGAATTAAAATTTCATTTATTGTCATTGTTCATGTTTTCAAAGTTGTCTGCTTCAATCTTGGTGTATGTGGGAGAGATTTATAACACATCCTTGAAGCTTTTGATGAACGGTTATGACAAAAGTTTCTGTTCTAAGTTCTAAGACTTCATACATAACTATGCCAGTATTCAGTATGCAGTTGTTCCAATACACTGACTATATCAGCATACCATTCCGTCGTAATTGTCATCAGTGTCAACTATTCCGAAGATTGGTTTTCGTGTGGCATTACGGCTGTATAATAACATGACATTTTGACGGGCGATAGAATTAATCAAAGAATTAGGAGTACTGACACTGATTCCTCGTTTTGTATGGCCCTTTATTTCTGTATGAAATATCCTGTACCAAGTTTCTCTTTGCTGGCTTTGATATTGTTTCGTGATGGATTGATAAGACTCTGATTTGGCAGTGATTGCTTAACTTTGATGACCGCGTTTAATGTTCTTTTTGTTTCCATAAACTTTTATAAAAATGCAAAATGAACCGAGTCGGACGAAAATGTGTCTTGTTGATTGATTGATTGATTGATTAATTGGGGTTTAACGCCGTTTTTAACAATTTCTCAGTTATATCACGGCGGCCAGTTCACCTATTCATGCATTTCCTGGTTTTCTCACACCAGTACTCCACACAACAATCTTCCCAAGAAACTGGCTGCTTTTCCACATAGACTTATAACCCATTGATGGAAGACGAATGACGCATTGACTTTTGTCAATCTTCGGAAAGAAAGTTGGCCGAGCCGGGATTCGAACTCACAACCCCTGGATTGACAGCCCGCGTCGCTACCGACTGAGCTACCGGGGCTCGGCGAAAATGTGTCTTGTAAATTATATTTGAGCCGTTCCACGAGAAAACCAACAGATCTAGAAAACGGACATTTTTTCGAGTGCTGAATACAAATGAGCTGTCGCGCGAGAAAACCAACAATATGGACTCTGCGTAATTTATCGATACAGATCAGCCTGCGCAATCCGAGCAGGCAGCAGGCCAATCCGGGTCGACACATTGTGTCTCAGGAGGAAAGAGGTATGGAATAATGATTCCTGAAACAGAAAATCCACAGGAGATGAAAAGTGTCTGTCCTGGTTAGCCTGCGCGGCATGAATAGGCTGATCAGGGTCGATACTTTGCGCAGAGTCGACAATGT
Organism: Serripes groenlandicus; assembly: GCA_031761405.1. Lineage (NCBI taxonomy): Eukaryota > Metazoa > Mollusca > Bivalvia > Cardiida > Cardiidae > Serripes > Serripes groenlandicus. The sequence continues at coordinate 96,148,156 of JASEVX010000004.1, forward strand.
CGGTTTACTCGTGGGACGGCTCATTTCTAAAGCTCCAGAATATAACGACAAGTGTATTCAGTGTATTAGTCAAAATGAGCTGTACAGTGATAACTAAAATTCATTTCTTATATATACATGTATATATCATTCTTAGTTACCTCAACATAGTTCTCTTCCACATTATAATTAATCTTTGCGTGTTTGTTTATGTATGATGTAAATGATTGTCAGGGGCGTAGCTCCCTTTAGGCACTGTAGGCACGTGCCTACACATTTTTTCTACAAATGCCCCAAAATGCAGCTGCGCCGATACACATCTGCGTAATGTATCGACCAGTTCAGCCTGCGCTGTCCGCGCAGACTGATCCGGCCGACACATTCCGTCTAAGGGGGGATATATAGAGTAGTGATACCTGAAACAGAAAATCCACAGGAGGCTAAAAGTGTCTATCCGGGTACGCCTGTGTGACACAAAGTCCACAATGTTGATTTTCTCACGAGACGGCATACACATTGATTATTGCCAAGCTACGCCCCTGATTGTATGTGTTGCGTCATTGAGCCATATTGTTTTACGTGTTCATAATATAAATATAATAACTATGCCGAATACAATTGAGTTGGGATGTATCTGTGATCATGTGAGGCGCTATTGCCAAATAATGCGTCATATAGTGTTCTGGTCGAATCGTTCCAATGTGTGATGTGTGTGCAGAAATCTTTATCATGACTGTGTATATATATCCCTTTTGTAAAGTGATTGCATTTTTTTTAAAACGTATACACAAGGTTTATAACCTATGCTATAATAATTAAATTGTCTGTGTTGATTATCAGCCATGATCAGACAGGTCAGCAAAACGCTGTGTTAACCTTCAGGAATGTATAATGACCTCAATTGTGTATTAACACAATATTTAAGCTATAATGACTTAAATATAATTAACCTTAATTCGTTGTTATATTGAATAAGATACAATCTCTATGTTCAACAAACTCTGTACTTAGTCGTAACCCTTTATATGTTTTTTATTGCTAAAATCAACACGTTTTCTTTTACAGACGCCATTTGTCCCTGGTCCAGCAGATGACTTTGAAAACAATGATTAAAATGTATACTGTTTTCTTCAGAAGTTTCTTGAAACCTTCATACACGAATTTTCGAGCATTATAGAGCAGATTATACGGGTGCGCCGCCTTGTCTAGATCTACGGATAGACACTTTTCGCCTCCTGTGGATTTTCTGTCTCAGGAATAACTACTCTATACATCTATCCCCCTAAGACGGAATGTGTCGGCCGGATCAGTCTGCGCGGACAGCGCAGGCTGATCTGGTCGATACATTACGCAGATGTCTATCGCCGCAGCTGCATTTTGGGCCATTTAGAGAAAAAATGTATAGGCACGTGCCTACAGTGCCTAAAGGGAGCTACGCCCCTGATCTTAGTATTATATCTGTCATAGTTTGGGTCAGAGATCTACGGATCATCCCTGTGTGTATCAGAACTCCACACAGTATTTCTTCGCAGCCAACCGTTTGTCTTCTAACAGAGAAATTTTAGACACTGTATCGAGGACAAGTAGCCGATTGGATTATGTGTGCTAGCTCCATGGTTATACACAATGATGATAAAGATAATCGTCGATGTACAAATAGCTAAGGAGAAACGAAACAAATACAAAGAAATATATAGAGTTTTCATTATTTTATTTTTTTAGCTTTTCATTCAGTTTTTTTCATAATTTCACATTGTACATCTAGAAAATCCCAATACTTAAAACCACATACATGGCAGTCTGCATTTAGTCTGATCTGTAATACTTTAAACTTCCCACACAATAAGGAAATACATTTATAAAATACATGTTCGAACTTCTTGTAAATACCACATTTATATATATATATATAATCTAGAACGTGTTTGCCCGGGTCATACTAAGTTATCGCACAATGATTGCTTAACCCTTTCCCATTTGTAGACGCAAATTGTGACGCATTTGTAGCAGACAATTTGTGAAAACATTGTGACAAAAGAAGAAATTGCTCATTATGAGCTATTCCTTCTTTTGTCACAATGTTTTTCCAACTCTATTTAATGATTAATCTTCATGTATAGAGATTTAGTAAATCTGTCCACAGACGTTTTCAAAGTCTCCCGCTGCAGATAGGATGTATTGGGGAAAGGGAAGCTAAATCCTAGGTCACACTTGAGGTCAACAGTCGTAGGGTTGATTTCATTGTTTTTATTTATCACATAATTTACGAAGAATTTATCACATAAGTTACGAAGAAGTAATAGAGCCCTGCTTCAGGAAACCAAACCTTCGAGAATTTGTGATAAATGTGTATAAAGGTCGACTTGCATATTAATGCAATCAGATCCGAATAAGGAATGTTTGTCAGATGTTTTTGAACATTTTTAGACTTATTAAGGAACAGTACCGAACCAGATCATTCTGCATTGAGGTGCAGGTTGATCTGGCTATATACTGGTCGTAAGTGCCCTACGGTTGGTTTCCATTCAGAACTGCTCATTATTGTTTTGGTCCGAAATGAGGCGTGTCTCTTACTATAATTTGCATAGAATAACGTAACAATCAGATAATAAATACTTCTTTTATTTTTGCGCGTTGGAATGCATACTGTTTGGATCTTTTAAATAAAAAATAAATAATACTCACGCGTTGTACATCACAGACATTGAATTTTGGATAGAAAATAAATAAATAAAATATGTGTCTTATGTACAGGAAGCGTTATGTACAAAATATATCAATATTTCATTTTGCATTTGCTATTTTCACTTGTCATTTATCATCATATACTGTAATTCAAATATCAATATATTTGTATATAATAAATACTCATTGATCAGATCAAGATAGTAAAATAAATAATTAAAATACTTATATCTCCAAAAATATTTACAAATTGTACATTACGATTAATAAATATAACTATAAATAAAACCCTGGACGGTTTCAATGCATCTGGACGGAATGCGATAAGGACGGATACTGTAATACTATAGATATGGAGTATGTACATATCAACAACAAGTCAACAAACAAACAACTATTAACACAAACATTTGTACTTAAAACAAAGGGATGGTGGGCTGAATATTCTGCACCCATTAATGGCGGGATCTCAGTAACGTGTTTAGACCTTGATATATATAAAAAAAAAAAAACATTGAACATTGTATATATTAAGTGATCGCTGTAGAACTTCAATGCGATCAAATCAGTGCACATTTTATGCAAATATAGATTTTACTTCAATAATAAACCAGTGTTCTTTTTAACCCTTTCCGCCAAACGGCGATTCTGCAGCAGACGACATTAAAAATGTCTACTAAAACAAATAGAAAATCTTTATAACTGAAGGTATAATTACTGAAAGAAGTTGAAAACATTCTGGCAAAATGAGAAATTGCTCATTTTGAGCAATTTCTCCTTTTGTCACGATGTTTTCAAAAGTCAAAGTCGTCTGCTGCAGATGCGTCTATAGGTGGGAAAAGGTTAAGATAATAACATTCAGAATTATGCACTGAAGTTTGAATCAATAACTCAGACATAAGTTCACTACACCATTGACATCTCAATAATTCAAGTACCTTTATACGTTCATAAAATTCAGCCCCCATTCCCTTAATATCACACATTTATTAAAATACTCAGCACTTGTTTACTTTGTGGGTTTACCCAACCACCACTACTTCATCAAACATCAGAATTTCAAGTTGAACTTTTGACCTCAGAAACACCTTTAAAACACATACAAATGACAGCTAATTCTAATTTAATTCTTAAGTAAACCATGATAAATTTATTGATTATGCTAAACGTCTATTGGAACTCCAAAATGACAAAACATGTGTTCAGACATGCAATACACGTTATGAGAATACAGACTTGACACCGCCTTGACGTCTGATCGGGATCTTGTCTGTGTCGGACGATTATCCCATCTTTCCCATATATATAAACACAACAAATCAGCAGAAAACGGCTTTGAAAACATTGAGGGAAAACTATGGAAAATATCTATGATTTAAAGTATGAATGTTATACAGAGTGAAAAATAGTGTGGCTATTTGAGAAATTGCTTATAATGAGAAATTGCTAATGATGGGGCAATATCTCATTTTTGTTTCAATGTTTTCAAAGTCGTTTGCTGTCAATGTGTAAAACGTGGGAAAGGATGAACAAGTATGTAACCAAATTGACTTCAAAATTCCTAAAGTGGATTTATTTTCGTGAGGCGGGATAATTGTAAATCCAATACTTCTATTTACTTTGGACTGTTTGTCAAGTTACTCGGAGTACGTTGTTGTAATCCACATTAAGATATCGAGGGTTTGGCATGAAACGGTTGTAACTAAAATTGGTATTTTTTTTACCAAGGTTAATCACCTCACCATGAAGTCTTTGTAAGTGTTAAATCATTTTTCTTGGTAAACAATGGAAATTTAGGTGCCATTACTCGTTCTGAGCAATGGCACCTAAATTTGCATTGTTTACAAAGGGGTCAAAATTGCCCCTAAACCAGGGTTTTCAAAATAGGTTTTTAGTTACAACCGTTTCACGCCAAGCCCTCGATATGCCCTTATGCCCGTTACCTCATTATCCTATTTTAAATTTCATGTCAAGCATTGACAATACAAACTATTGGTTCTTTAAGAAAGGATATTCTGAGATCAAATCAATCATTAATGACAGCGTGATAGCTGCATAATGTACGTTTGGTAAATTTCACGTATTTTCACCCTTCATTAAACCCCTCCCTGTCTCTCTATCGCTCTATCTCTCTCTCTGTCTCATTCTTTCTGTCTCTCCCTCTCTTACCATATATGTCTTCAAGTATATTAAACATTCAGAAAATACCGAAATGGAATGAGTGAGCTATCAATTGAATACTGAACTCTAGCTTAAACTAAGATTATTTCCAAGTATTCAAAATCACATTAAGGTTCGCTCCCCACACATCAGTGTTAACGGTTTGCGCCCTTAACGAACTTGAACCTTTTGTGATAACTGTGTTACCTGTTGTTTCTCTGGAAAAATACTTCAGCCTTTACGACCAAAGAGTTTTCCAGTGTTACTCCAGGAATGACTATTTTTGACTAATTCTCTATATTATTGGTGATTAGTGATGGCAGCTTGACAGCTTTAGTGATTTATTTATGCTATACCCAGGGTATATTTCAGGTCTTATATAAAAAAGGAAGCAATTGCATTGGGGGGAAATACCAATATAATGTCAACAAAAATCCGTGTTTTGTGAAAAGCGATGACATTTTTTTATATAACAAAAACTGTTCAAAATATTCATTCATTGCCGTTATGTTTCAAAACAACTGTTTTCCCAATTAGAAAAGGCTTGACATACCAGCATTTTAGGGGGAAAAGCTTCTTGAACTCCTTTTTATATAAGACCCGGAATCATAAATCCCTATCAGCGGTATTCAAATTGTTATAACAATAACGTCTGATTGAAATAAAGTCTTCACCTTATACAGAGGATTTTTGTCATCTCTGACACAGAGTTTGTTAATGAAATGTGAGAATAGGAGAAATTGCTCTGAACGAGCATTTTCTCCTTATCCATCAATGTTACAACATATCACTTATTGTATAGATGTTACATGTTTATCCTCGTACGTTTTCAAAGCAGACGAGACCTGAAATACCATATCAGGTAAACAGTTAATTTCATGCCGAAATGTCGGTACGAATCATGACACATGAGGACTTGGAATATTTTCAATATCAAACAAATTGTCCACGTCGAACGGCGTTTCAATATTATACTCATTCTTATTGTCAAACCACTGGTGATCCACTTCTTCAAACTCATGAATAGGTGATGATGCTACTGGCGTATTTAGACCACTCCTTGTCGTGTCAATGTTCTCTATATTTTGTAACAATCCTCTTTGTTCACCAAGGTTAAAACTATCTTCCCACCAACCTGGAGCTCTTATTCCAGTTCCAATAACCTCTAGACTAAGGCCATTGTGATTTGTGAAGTCAATTGGAGTATCTGAATTTGAGAAGTCTGTATCACCTAAAAGATCGTCTATAGCGATATCACTGACTGAGTTCGAATCTGACGATGGTGGGCTCATCGCCATTATAGGACTAGCATCGTCATCGTTTGAAGTGTCTATCAAATCTTCTGTTTTTATTTTAATTCCACCAATTTCAATGTCCTGGTTGAGAATCGAGGTCCAATTAAAGTCTCCTTTTAAATGATCTTGAGCTTCATCGTCTTGAGCACCAATTTGAAACACACTATATCTGTCTATTCTCTGCATTTTACTCGGAGGTTCTCCGAAATCCAGATATCCGTCATCATTCGGCTCCTCCTTTATCCTCTTTGTTGATAGATGGGGTGGGGACAATGGCAGAGGTTGTCCGTCACGACTGTTACGGCGTTTCTTGAAGATTCCGTTTTCGATCATATCGTTATATTCCGGATTAATTCGCCAGAATCCGCCTTTACCCGGTTCGTCCTTTCGTCGAGGTACCTTCTGGAAACATTTGTTAAGGGACAGGTTGTGTCGAATGGAATTCTGAAATAAGAGAAAGAAAGCATTATAGTATGGTTCACTCATATGTCTTTGTTGATGTATATTTCGTGATTGTATATGAGAGGTGTTCTGAAAAAGCCATCATTAACGTATATGTGATAAGTGTCTAAAATTATGTGCTTGCGCATTCATGCTATCTGGTGCAATTTAACAGTAACAGAAACTTCTGCAAACTTTCTGAGAAATAAAAGGCGAACAAAGCATATCCATGCAGAAATGACGACGCTTGCGCGCGGGCGGCTGAACTGGTTTTATACGGGTCGACATTGCCTTGAACTTGTTTTTAAATAATTCCCGTTTCAAAATAAACTTGACCCCAGGAAAACTTATTTTAACTTTAAAAGGATCAATATCCGGTAACTGGAACACCGCGATCTAAGTTTTAACAAACGTAATACAATCTGATCGACTATTTCACGTAACAGAACAGTACATGTTAACATGCCGTTAGTTCGCATGACAAAAGACGGGGAAACGTGCCCAAACAATCGATAAGGGATGGATCAAGCGCATTGGAAACCACATACATTGGTGGAAGTAATCTATATGCAAATAAGCAGGTTAAATAAGTCCCGATAATTTCTAATTAGGTATTTCGATCAAGCGAAACTTGAGCCGTATACCTGATATGCTATTTTAGGATCGTTGTTTGTAAATAGAATGCAACATATTAAAAACTGTAGATTACATCGTCGTCTTCATCAGGGAAAGGGATAAAGCAGACATGAGGTAATACTGTAAGAAGCTGGTATATCGCAATCGATTTCCCCCACAATGTTGTTAGTTTTGTTTCAAAAGTATCCTTCTAATTGTTATGTTGTATGTTAAACTTTATATCTCTAACATTTTTACTGTATACGACTCGGAACAATATTCAAAGTACGTGGCTGGGTTTTTTAATGCAAAGCGTTTATAACAATACTATGTTTATAAGACTAGGAACAAAAGCTCCGATAAAATGTTTCCCATTCAGTATTGATCGGAGAGATAACGGCTAGGCACTACTTAACCCAGAGCCAGACATACCACAGATTCTTCCGAATTGAAAACGTCGTGGAGAAAGTAAAGTTAGATATAAATATAAATATGAGATTGATTTTGAAAGTTTTGAATAAAACAGAGAATGTAGTCATTATGGGCGACTTTTTCCGACAATGTTTACAAAAATCATTTGCTGTAGAGTTATTTATAGTCGATTTTTTGGGGGAAAGGAGGTTTAAACTCGCTTCACACCTTGACGCGTATTGACGCATTAACTGCAGACGATTTTGAAAACATTGCATAAAAGGAGAAATTGTTCATTATGAACAATTTCTTCTTTTGCTACAATGGTTTTGATTTTATTCGATTAGTAGACTTTCATCTATCGATATATTTCTTAGTTTTGCCGAGATGTTTTCGAAGTAGTTGCTGCAAAACTATTGTATAGTGGAAAGGGTTTCCGTTCAGATTGGAGTGGCTATTTATCTAGGCGTTAATTATATATACAGAAACAAGAATATCTGCTTTTGTTTTCCAACAAAAGAATGTCAGTCATTTTAAGGGCTATTTTTAACAAATGGGGGAAAGTTTTTCAATGTTAAGCTTATTGTTCCAAAATATTTTGAAGAATGAGTCATAAAATCTGACTAAACAGTATTACATTGCACAACATTTCAGTAAGTGTACATTGTATAACTAAGCAGGTCATGATTTGCTTCATTTAAACTTTCCCCCATGCAGACACATCTTGGCGCTTCTGTTCCAGACAACGTTGGAACACTTTGTAGGAAAAGCAGAAATTATTCTTCTTTTTATGAAGACCAATACTTCTTATTTAAAATAAGTTCTAACACTACATCATTCAAGAAATGTTTGAGTACAGATTCATCTGCAGCAGACGCCTTTGTGAATATTTAGTCAAAAATAGGTCAACTCTTTAACAATGAAAGCACATTTTTAATAGAGGTGAAACTACTTTCACAAAAGAAGAAAATTATTCAGTGTGATTATTTTCTCCCATTGCCACAATATTTACAAAATCGTCTGTTGCATAAAAATGGTTGGAAGAGAAGGTTTCAATACATACCTGCCAACTAGGGTCGGCGAGTCTGTAGTACATGAAATTGTCTGTGATCCAATTGTAGATGGCGGAGAGGGTGATTTTTGTCTTTTTTGTCTCTTTCATGGCCATGCAGATGAGAGTGGCGTATGAATATGGAGGTTTGACGTATGGGTTTGTTTTATAGTCTATAGAATCCCCACCTAACGTCGTAGGGGTTAGGGGAGGTGTGTCTGCCGGCGGGAATCTCATTTCACACAATTTTGTTGGAGGTGGACCGCAAGTAACGTTGAGCACTGAGTTTGGATTTACCTTGACATTTTTGTAGTCCGTAAAGGATGGCGATCCGGGACTTGATGGCGGCGTTGGTGATGTGATTTTGAGAATGTTCAAGTTCTGTAGCCAGTTTAAACTCGTTAAACTGTCGTCCAGATTAGTGCCGCCATTGCTGCATGTGTCCATTGGATATTTTGCCATCCAGTTCTGACGCAGACGTAACGCCAAGTGATCACGTGAAAGGACAGGCATATTTGCGGTTCCGGTGAGATGGCGAGGCTGTACCCAGTTATTTGGCTGAGGGTACTTCGTCTTGGTGACCTTTGGGCGATATTTCAGCATATACTTTTTCCTGCAAAAGACAAAAAAAACAACGTTTATAATACATTTCATGTTTTAGGCTATTCTATCTGCGAGAGAGAGACAGACAAAATCAAATCAATGATTGAAAACAGGATTAGGTTAAAAGTCAATAAAGATTCGAAGAGCAGGGTAATCAATACTCTAAACAAATAAAAGGTTCATTCATTAAAACCAATGAGTGGTGCATACTTGATACCAGATAAAACAATAGGTCGTCATAAATTTGAAACGTTATACGTTAACCTACTTCGTGGTCGACACAGGCATTATTCAAAATGTTTCGTCTCGATAATCATGGTTTACCCCGCTTGATTGAAAACAGTTGTAAATATAGCATGTACATATATAGAGGTTAGGGCTGTTTGGCACGAAATAGACGGTGAGGATTATTATTTGCACAAAAGAACGCATTACATTTCATTTAAACGGTTTATGGATTATACGTATCTTCCATTCAAATTGAATCCTATACATATAACATACCATTGTATCATGGTTGGGGAAGAAACTGTTTACTTAATCCTAAATACTGTAAGCGGTCGTTCTAAACAGGGTTTCGCTCTGCACAGTGGTCGTTTAGAGAGGTTACACTAAACCATTATGTTCAAAAAACGTTTTCCCAAATACAGAAGCTTTCTGTTGCGTCTGCAGCAGACGAGTTTTGAAAACATAAAGAGCACTTTCTCCTTTTGTCACAATGTTTTAAACTCTATTCAACATATATAGATTCCTTTATAGAGATTTTTCATATTTTACCAAAATACTTTCAAAGTCGTCAGACGCAGATTATTTTGTATGTGGAAAATGGTTAAGGTCAGTTTTCATCTGACGTGGCCCCCTCTATAGCTTGTATTATGATGCCGTTATATCAACTTATATACAATTCGGAATGATACTAACAGTATGAGTGTTATGACCATCACATGAATATTGAATGTGAGCTTCGTTTACCCTTTCCTACATGCAGACGCATTCTGGAGTAAACGACTTCGGACTTTTTAAAAAAAATAACAGAAAATGAGAAATTAAGTATAATTAACAATGTCTTCGTTTTTTCACAAAGTTCTTAATACATTCATAACAAATAATCAACAGAATAAAGGTTGAAATCTGTAAAGCCTCCCTGCCATAGGTAAAGATACTAGTGTGAATTTACTTAATAATATCTGAAGGTTATCTTATAGGACGTTTGTTTGATTTTAAATTACGCTTAATCTTAAAACAGTTGCATTGAATTCAAGTTATAACATAAAGGCGAAAGCATATGATAAATAACGATTTTTAAAAATATATTACAGGTCATTATGCTTTTCAAAAACATATATCGTAAAAGAGAACGAAATCCTAAAAGATAACATTATTCTTTGAAAGTTTATCTGTCATGAAATTGAAAGCAAGTTAATCAAATGTATTGAATAACAAAATATATTTTAACGTAAACATGCCGATGAAAACTTTTTTCAAGCAAATTACCAGTCATAAATACAACGTCACAAACTTGAAGAAAAAAAAACACCCGAAAGATAAACAGATCTAAAGCATACATATCTCTTGTCTGGACATGCCTTCCTTATATGTATAAATACTGTATGTCCAATATGTATACATGCTAGCATTAAAGACAGCCTACATCGGTGTCCTTTACTAGATAAATATCAGTGAACTACAACGAAATGTTATTAATACAAGTGAAATACCTTCAAATAAACTTGCCTGAGATCGAAGAATTTTAAATAAGTTCCATAAATGTCTTGTCTTTAACTTGATAGAACTCCATAGCCTCGCCAATCAAATTAATAAAACAAAATAACGGTCCGACCTCTACTAACTTAAAACCCAAAGTGAGATTATACGACCCGTCGGAATTCTCCCGGGTTCGACTCAGTCATGTACATTCACGTTTTTGTCAATCGATTTCTTACATATATACAGTATAAGACCTATCAATACATATCCTTCATAATGAATGAATCGATGACATCAAGAAACACAGCAGTAACTCGATATTGTTTACTCATGGAGTTACAATAGTTTGGCATTGTGTCATCGATATATAGGTTCAAACATGCAAAGAGATAAACGCGTCAATACCATATCGCATTTTTCATTGGCTGATGACATATCTAATTATAGACCAGAACCACGTGTTGAATCAAAACATTCCTGATGATTTTGAGAAAACTAATTCAATCAGCTCCCATAAAATTCTAAAATTGCATTTGTTCCAAAAACCTGCGGAATTATTTTGCAATTTGGTTTACATGTAAAGTCTTTAATTGTCTAAGCTGTAATTTATTATGAAGACTGATCATAATTTCCTTGCATTGCGTATGAGCTGGAACTACTAATACGTATAAGTAGTCCCAGGCATTAGTAGCCCAGATTATAAATACAACCTATGTCCATGCATTAAATTCATAAGACAGTTGGTTTGGTATTCCTGGAATATTTTTGTTTCTAAAAAGTTGTAAATGATAGAATCCACTTGTGCTTAAAAAAAAAACCACAACATATAGTTTGTGTCTGAGAAGATATAAGAAAGACAACTTACCAAATTATTCGAAAGTTGGTATATATCCCGTTTGCTCGTTCTTAGAATATCCACTAATATCAAGAATCTTTATAATTTAAAGCACGTCTAAGTAAAACATAAAGATGATGTTTACTTCTTATAACAAGTTAGAATTATGAATTTGGAACAATATCCTTTAAACCTTTAATTCAAGTGATTGTAGCAACATTGTAAACAGACATAAATAGTAGACGACATAAAGGACTAATCAAGTTGTTTGTCACGTATCGCAAAGTAAAAACGATTTTCATTGGTCAATCTGTTTTCGCGCGACAGTTTTCTATTGGTTGGTCGATTATAGAATCGTCTGCACTAAGAATGGGACTTGATCAATTCAATGACAACACGGTAAATATTATCCAGTGAATTGATTGCCCTATTTTCACCGGCCGGTTGACCGGGTAGAGAAATCAATATTTGTATGTAATCGATAAGGAACTGACATAAATAATAACAAACAAGAAAATGTCTCATGTAATTGTTTTAACCTAAATAGGTTCTATGTAGTTACAATAATCCATGCATTTTGTTTGACAAATACAAAACCCTTTCCCTGATATAGACGCCTTTGATGTAGGGATCTAAAACATTCTTGAAAATAAATGAAACATGTTCTTCGTGATATTAACAGAATGTTTTCAACACTTTTATACAATATTTTAAACTTTCAATTTTCAAGATATTTATATTCGTTTGCATCTGATCATTCAAATATTGACAAATGGATGAAATATAGTTCTCCTACTATTTAAACACGTTTATTATAGCATTCTGGTACGGAACGAAGGACTAACCCGTTTTTCCTGATATGTTACTTGTATGCCGTTTCTTTAACCATTTGAGTGCCGAATTCCCTAAAGAACACTAATTTCATGTTAAAATCGGGCAACTTCGTTTTTCATGTAATAAGAATATTATGATAACAAAAGGCGAACAGTCTGTATTGTGTGCAAATACCGTAATATCTGGCGGTGAAGAATTAAAAAGCTAGTTCAAACACATTTGTGATATTTGAAAATTAGAAGTAAAGTTTTGATACGTGGAGGAAAGTAATACGGAAAAGTAGATTTATGAGTAATTTTCTGTGTCCCAAGACGTTGCTAAAACAGATGCGTCATAAGACTTCTGTATCAGTGATACGTCATTTTTGTGATATACCCGAATTACATACAATCGCCAGCTTAAAATAGTCCGACCAAACATGCAGTCTTAACTTTGTGTATGATCGCTGGCGATTCGCTTACTTATCGTTAGCAAGATTACTTCATGAATTCAGCATGTTAGGCTTTAAAAACAAATAATCGTGGTACATCTCTCATTGATACAAACAAAGGGAAATAACGGTGACATACAGAATAATGCAAAATCATTGGTATGGTCATCTCCCTTGGTTTTAAATTAATTTAGACATTTCTTAAGTCACGTGTCTAGCAGACGATGACGTTGGGAAAAAAGAATCGGATTGTCAAAGGCTAAATGTTTAATCTTTTTATCTGAACTTTAGATCTCTCTCTCTTTCTCTCTCTCTCTCTCAATCTATATTCTCTCTTTCTTAGAGAACATAATACAAGCTTCAAGCAATTTCTACATTTCAAAATGTGAGTGTCTGTTCTGTATGCGTGAAGCGACATCTGAATTAGGAAATGATTGAACAGACGGTAATTAAATTGAAAGGAAATTGATCGTTGAAAGTTGAACCGCGTCTGGCGATTTGGAGTCTTGTTTCATCATCACAGAATCTTTATTTGTCCTTAGTATGTAACATGAACCCCAATGTAACTGCTGACCAAAACAAAACTAGAAGTGTAGTCCCACTGGAGTGAACACCCTATAGGCATATAGACGCTTTCTGAAGCCTCTGCAGCAGACAGCCTTTTGAAAACATTGCAACACAAGAAGAACTTGCTCAAAACAAGCAATTTCGCCTTTTGTCACAATGTTTTCAGCTCTATTCAATTATTGTTCTTTCATTTACAGGGATTTTCTGTGCTTATGCGTAGATGTTTTCAAATGCGTCTTCTATAGATTTGTTGTATGAGGTAAAGGGTTAAAGGATCCCCCTATGATATGCGATAAGACCCTACACTCGTCAGACGCGACTCCTATGTGAGTACTACACGTGTGCTTCAGTTATACTGTATACAGGAGTTCTTGGTTGAATATAGAATTGACAAGACCTCTTGGTGCCAACATTCGTAATGTCCAACAAATAAATGTATTTATAAGTGAGCCCTTCAAAAGGAAAATGTACAGTTTAGTAATTCTGAACGGTGTGGGTTCAGATCAGCCTATACATTTGTCTCGTCATCCCCGTCTTATCAGAATCAACACACGTTGACAGAGGCTTTCTTTAATATTAATCCTTTCCCTCATAGAGACGCTTTCTGACGCCTCTGCAGCAGTCGGCTTTTTGAAAACATAGTGACAAAAGAAGAAATTGCACAAAACGTGCAATTTCTCCTTTTGCCACAATGTTTTCCACTTTTTGTCATAGGTTATCCATTCAATTATTGAGATTTTCTATGTTTTGACAAAATATGTTCAAAGTCGTCTGCTGCAGAATTGTCGTATGGGGGAAAGGGTTAAACAATTAATTCGTGAACAGTGTATATTTTGATCAGAATGTGCGAATAGACAGGCCGATACGGATCTAGTGGTTTTCACAAAGACAACTTTTACGTTTTTCCATGGACGGGCTTCAAATATTCTATGTTTTGTCAATTATGTGATACTGCGTCAAAACTGCAATATTTGTTTAAATGGATGGCTTATTATCCTCATCTGTATCAAGTTTTCCTTTGATATGGTTACACAAAAACTCTTCAATTTATCTTTATCGTGCTATTACCATTACAAATCACTCCGATCTATTTTAATGCTTGAAATTTCACATTCGGTATAGTGTTTGTGAAGTGAAAGGTCCGATTACCATTTCACTCATATGGGTTTTATTTCAAGAGTGGTCGAATTTAAAAGACCAAAGGAGAGTCAAGAGATAACAGGGTGAACATATTTTATTCAGAGTTGAAAGCAGTGTGTAAAAAGACGAAATAGCTAGCTTTCTGATCCGTTTTCCTGTTTACTCAATATAGTTTGAAATACCAGCTGTATATATACGGTAATGGAAAATTACCAAAATGTACACGTATACAACATTTGATCTGTCTTTATTACATCAACAATTTCATAATTCAGTATAACTGTCAGAGGACAAGATAAATGTGGATAAACTGGGGGTTTCACACAATATCTATATGTTAACCCTTTCTCATATACAACAATTCTACAGCAGACGACTTTCAAAACATCTCGGCAAAAAAGTGAAAAATCTCTTGAAGTATACAAATTGAATAAAGTTGTAAACACTGCGGCAAAAGGAGAAATTGCTCGTTTTGAGCAATTTCTTCTTTTGCTACAATGTTTTCAAAAGTCGTCTGCTGCAGATGCGTCAAAATGCGTCTACACGTGAGGAATGGATAACTCAACCAGACCATATGTTGTCGTACTCAAAAGAATCGACTCTCTGTCGGTGATAGACATCATTAAAAAACGTCAAATTATGTATTTATTTGGGAAAGGTTTAAAATATTAAGGCAATAACTCATTGGTAAAATTAGATAAATAACGTTAAATCATAAGGCAAAAAGTGAAACATCAGTTGAAATGCCGTTGCAGTTGAATGATTTTGATTACAAATTGAAACAACAACATTTCAATGAAATAATTATAGTTAAAACCTTTGACATTACCCATACAATGAGATTAAAGTCGATTAATGACATTCAATCAAACAAATCAAGATTACACAGTTTTTTGTGAGTAAAGGTTTAGGTATATTACAAACACGTATATAAGTCAACAAAGTCAGATTAATGCCATCCAATCAACTTACAAACAATCGTGATTAGGCATTTGAGAAAACGATGTAACAGACAAAGTGTAACAATATTCTTATTATTGATATAAACATGCCATTACATGTTAAAAGTTGAAGACGTCAAAACGACAATGTGGTGACATATTGCAAACCGATTAATTTAACCATTTCCGACTTGCATAAATAATTTAAAGAAACTGCAGAATACGATTTTTGAAAACAAGCAAACAATCGTGATTAGGCATTTTAGAAAACGATGTAACAGGAAACGTGTAACAATATTTTGTATTATTGTTATAAACATGCCATTACATGCTAACCGTTGAAGACGTCAAAACGACAATGTGATGGCATATTGCAAACCGTTTCATTTAACCATTTCCCACTTACAAAAAGATTATATTTACAAATTTGAAGTATTAGGGACTTTATATAGTTTCCAGGAGATAGTTTTAAGTCGTGTGATGAATATTTGTTTTAATGTGAGAAAAGGGTTAATATAAAACTTATTTCAATTAGTATTCAAACGAATATTTAAAAACGTTCTAATTGACAATTTAGACACGCAATTGGGTCTTGTTGCAATCTAGATGCGATAAACCTATTTTCGACATACGCGGTTAAGATCTACATGAAGACAACACAATTGTAAATATTGATGAATTAACAAAAGGAGATTCGTTTGTTTCGATGACTGTCCGCCGTGGTCCTAACCAATTTGACGTTAATTGATTGTCAGACATTGTGTATCTCGATTCCAACGATGGCATGTACAATGATGAGATGTATATAACGATTATGAAATTATATGAGCCGTTCCACGAGAAAACCATTATTATGGACTTTGCGTAATGTATCGGTCCAGATTAGCCTGCGTAGTCCGCGCAAGCTAATCCGGGCCGACACAATCCGATTCGTGTGGATAGAGGTATAGAGTAATGATTCCTATAGAGGTATAGAGTAATGATTCCTGAAACAGAAAATCCACATTGTGCGAAAAGTGTCTGTCCGGGTTAAGCTGCGTGGCATGGTTAGGTTGATCCCGTTCGATATTTTACGCAGACTCCACACTGTTGGCTTTCTCGTGGAATCGCTCATATATGTGTCAAAGCGATTGGGGAGTAAAAGCACTATTTATTTTCTGTATTGGTTTCAACAATCGTACCAATGGGCTATACTGCATTTTCCTCAATTTTTTTTTCAAAATATGTCTATATGGGGGAATGGTAAAATCATCGGTTATAGTTGACAACAAACGCGACATCCTAAAGCAAAAAATAAACCGTTATTGGAAATGCTGTTGCAGTTGCATGCATTTTGATACACTCAAACAATTCAAGATAAAACTGAACCATCCGGGTTGAAAAACCTATAGTTTAAAACTTTGACATTACCAATACAATGAGATTAAAGTCAATTGATGTCATTCAATCAAACAAATCAAGATTAAAGATTTCTATGTGAGTTCAAGTTATGATATATTCAAACAAGTATAAAGTCACCAATGTCAGATAAATGCCATGCAATCAACACACAAACAATTGTGATTATGCATTTGAGAAAACAATGTAATAGAAACGGTATTGGAATTCTTCTTATATTATAATTATTGGCTGAAAGTAAAATATTAAACACGTCAAAACAACTTTGTGATGACATTTCGCTAACCGATAGCTTAAGCATTTCCGACATGCATATGAAGTTTTTAAGCATCTGCAGCAGATGATTTTCGAAAACATTGTTGCAAAAGGTTTTGTTGACCGTGCGAAACTGAAAACCTATTCAGCCTGTGCAACGGCACAGTCTCAAAAGAACCTTCACTGTCATTGTAAATGTATTAGATATATGTGATTCAAAAACTAAGATGCATTAAACCGATTTAACACAAATGCTTCTAAGATCTGTAAGAAAACAACACAATTGTAGATATTGATAATTTGACGAAAAGGAAATTCATTTTTTTTCCGATGACTGTCCGCCATGGGTATTACAAATTTGTCTGCAGGATTTTGTTACGGACAATCTTAATGCGTTAATTGATTGACAGACATTGTGTATCTCAATTCCCACGATAGCATGTCAGAGCGATTAGGAGTTCAAGGCAAGTTCTTTTTCTATATCGGTTTCAATAATTGTACTAATGGGCTATACTTCATTTGTTGCAAACCATCTCGGAAAGCCATCGGTTATATTAGACAAAAAAACGTAACAACATAAAGCGAAAAATAAAACATTTTTGAAATGGCGTTACAGTTGCACGTTTTTTTATAAAATTCAAACAATTCAAGATGAAATGGAACTATCCAAATACAGATAGTTTTAAACTTTGAAATTACCAATACAATGAGATTAAAGACAATTGATGCCATTCAATCAAACAAATCAAGATTAAATATTTCTGTGTGAGTAAAAGTTATGATATATTCAAACAAGTATAAAGTCAACAAAGTCATGTAAATGCCATGCAATCAACCCACAAACAATTGTGATTAGGGCTTTCAGTAAAATATGTAATAACAAAAGTGTTCGAATTCTTCTGATATTAATAAAATAGGTTGAAATTGAAAGGTTGAAAAGCAAACAAAAACCTCAAAACAACTTTCTGATGATATTTCGCTAACCGATTATCTTAACCATTTCCGACTTGCATACGTAAACGTAATTTCTGCAGCAGACTAATTTTGAAACATTGTAACAAATGAAGAATGTGATCATCATGGAAAATTCTGCATTGGCTACAATGTTTACAACTCTATTTGAAAATTACATTTTTTATTAATAGAGAGTTTCTATTATTGTACTAGAGATATATTTTCAAATTGTATGTCGCAGATTTTTTGTATGTGGGCAATGGCATTTTACCACCAATTTCCATTGGTATTGATAGGAATGGTTTGAAACGTACTAATTGCTTATTTACGCTTCTCGTTTCACAATGACGTTAGCTGCATCAGTGGCTATCAGCGTATCTTTCTACATGCGGTAAGTTCCTTACACTCTGCAGCAGACAGCTTTCTGAAATCATGGCAACACGAGAAGAAATTGCTCAAAACAAACAATTTCTCCTATTGTCACCATTTTGTCATCTCTATTATATTATTGTTCTTTCATTTACAGGGAGTTTCTGTGCTTTTGCCTAGATGTTTTCAAAGGCGTCTTCTACAGATGTGTTGTATGAGGTAAAGGGTTAAAGGATCCCCCTATGATATGCGATAAGACCCTACACTCGTCAGACGCGACTCCTATGTGAGTACTACACGTGTGTTTTAGTTCAACAGGAGTTCTTGTTGGATATAGATTTGACCAGACCTCTTGGTGCCAACATGTGTAATGTCCAACAAACAAATGTATTTATAAGCGAGCCCTTCAAAGGGAAAAGGCACAATTTGGTAATTCTGAACGGTGTTGGTTTCAGATCAGCCTGTACATCTGCCCCGTCATCTCTGTCTTATTAGATACGAATCTAGGTTTTTTACAAAGACACCTCTTACGTTTTCCCATGGACGGGCTCAAGTATTCTATGTTTTGTCATTTATGTGATACTGCGTCAAAACTGCAAATTTTTGTTTAAATGGATGGCTTATTATCCTCATCTGTTGAAATGCCGTTGCAGTTGAATGATTTTGATTACAAATTGAAACAACAACATTTATATGAAATAATTATAGTTTGAAACTTTGACAATACCCATACAATGAGATTAAAGTCAATTAATGACATTCAATCAAACAAATCAAGATTACACAGTTTTTTGTGAGTAAAGGTTTAGGTATATTACAAACACGTATATAGGTCAACAAAGTCAGATTAATGCCATCCAATCAACTTACAAACAATCGTGATTAGGCATTTGAGAAAACGATGTTACAGACAAAGTGTAACAATATTCTTATTATTGTTATAAACATGCCATTACATGCTAAAAGTTGAAGACGTCAAAACGACAATGTGATGACATATTACAAACCGATTAATTTAACCATTTCCGACTTGCATAAATAATTTGAAGGAACTGCAGAATACGACTTTTGAAAAGAAGCAAACAATCGTGATTAGGCATCTGAGAAAACGATGTAACAGGAAACGTGTAACAATATTTTGTATTATTGTTATAAACATGCCGTTACATGCTAACCGTTGAAGACGTCAAAACGTCATTCCTGACCTTTGCAAACCAATTAATTTAACCATTTCCCACTGACATTAATAATTTGAAAGAACTGCAGCAGACGATTTTTGAAAACATTGTAGCAATAGAAAAATTGCTCATCATGATAATTGTTTCCATTTTCCAATCAATTTGTATTCAACTCTATCTAATTACAATATTTGAAGTATTAGGGATTTTGTATAGTTTTCAGAAGATAGTTTTAAGTCGTCTGATGCATATTCGTTTTAATGTGAGAAAAGGGTTAATATAAAACTTATTTCAATTAGTATTCAAACGAATATTTAAAAACGTTCTAATTGACAATTTAGACACGCAATTGGGTCTTGTTGCAATCAAGATGCGATAAACCTATTTTCGACATACGCGGTTAAGATCTACATGAAAACAACACAATTGTAAATATTGATGAATTAACAAAAGGAGATTCGTTTATTTCGATGACTGTCCGCCGTGGTCCTAACAAAGGTGACGTTAATATTAATTGATTGTCAGACATTGTGTATCTCGATTCCAACGATGGCATGTACAATGATGAGATATATATACAGATTATGAAATTATATGAGCCGTTCCACGAGAAAACCATTATTATGGACTTTGCGTAATGAATCGGTCCAGATTAGCCTGCACAGTCCATGCAAGCTAATCCGGGCCGACAAAATCCGTTTCGTGGGGATAGAGGTATAGAGTAATGATTCTTGAAGCAGAAAACCTACATTATGCGAGAGGTGTCTGTCCGGGTTAACCTGCGTGGCATGCTAAAGTTGATCCCGATCGATACGCAGACTCCACACTGTTGGCTTTCTCGTGGAATCGCTCATATATGTGTCAAAGCGATTGGGGGGGGGGGGGGGGGGGGGGGGGGGGGGTAAAGCACTATTTCTTTTCTTTATTGATTTCAACAATCGTACCAATGGGCTATACTGCATTTTCCTCAATATTTTCTGTAAAATATGTCTATATGGGGGAATGGTAAAAGCATCGGTTATACTTGCCAACGAACGCGACATCATAAAGCAAAAGATAAAACGTTATTCGAAATGCTATTGCAGTTGCATGCATTTTGATACACTCAAACAATTCAAGATAAAATTGAACTATCCGGGTTGAAAAACCTATAGTTTAAAACTTTGACATTACCAATACAATGAGATTAAAGTCAATTGATGCCATTCAATCAAACAAATCAAGATTAAAGATTTCTGTGTGAGTTCAAGTTATGATATATTCAAAAGAGTATAAAGACAACAACGTCAGATAAATGCCATGCAATCAACACACAAACAATTGTGATTATGCTTTTGAGATAACAATGTTATAGAAACGGTATTGGAATTCTTTTTATAATATAATTATTGGCTGAAAGTAAAAATAAAACCCGTCAAAACAACTTTGTGATGACATTTCGCTAACCGATAGCTTAAGCATTTCCGACATGCATACGAAGTTTTTAAGCATCTGCAACAGACGATTTACGAAAACATTGTTGCAAAAGGATTTGTTGACCGTGCGAAACTGAAAACCTATTCAGCATGCGGAACGGCACAGTCTCAAAAGAACCTTCACTGTCATTGTAAATTTATTAGATATCTGTGATTCAAAAACTAAGATGCAATAAATCGATTTAACACAAATGCTGCTAAGATCTATAAGAAAACAACACAATTTTAAATATTGATAATTTGACGAAAAGAAGATTATTTTTTTCGATGACTGTCCGCCATGGGTATAAAAAATTTGTCTGCATGATTTTGTTACGGACAAACTTAATGAGTTGTATCTAAATTCCCACGATAGCATGTCAGAGCGATTAGGGGTTTAAGGCAGGTTTCTTTTCTATATCGGTTTTAATCATTGTACTAATGGACTATACTTCACTTGTCTCAAACCATCTCGGAAAGCCATCGGTTATATTAGACAAAAAACGTAACATTTTCGCTTTATGTTGTTACGTTTTTTTAAAACATTTTTTAAATACCGTTGCAGTTGCACGTTTTTTATTAAATTCAAACAATTCAAGATGAAATAGAACTATCTAAGTTGAAATACAGATAGTTTTAAACTTTGAAATTACCAATACAATGAGATTAAAGACAATTGATGCCATTCAATCATACAAATCAAGATTAAAGATTTCTGTGTGAGTACAAGTTATGATATATTCAAACAAGTATAAAGTCAACAAAGTCAGGTAAATGCCATGCAATCAACAAACGAACAATTGTGATTAGGCCTTTGAGTAAAAAATGTAATAAAAAAAGTGTTCTAATTCTCTGATATTAATAAAATAGGTTGAAAGTGAAAGTTTGAAAAAAAATCAAAACAACTTTCTGATGACATTTCGCTAACCGATTATCTTAACCATTACCGACCTGCATACGTAAACGTAATTTCTGCAGCAGACTTATTTTGAAACATTGTAACAAATGAAGAAAGTGATCATCATGGAAATTTCTAC
Organism: Serripes groenlandicus; assembly: GCA_031761405.1. NCBI lineage: Eukaryota > Metazoa > Mollusca > Bivalvia > Cardiida > Cardiidae > Serripes > Serripes groenlandicus. The sequence goes on from JASEVX010000004.1 coordinate 96,170,495, forward strand.
ATTGGCCACAATGTTTACAACTCTATTTGAAAATTACATTTTTTATTAATAGAGAGTTTCTATTATTTTACTAGAGAAAAACAATTGTATATCGCAGATTTTTTTATGTGGGCAATGGCATTATGCTTCCAATTTCCATTGGTATTGATAGGAATGGTTTGAAACGTACTAATTGCTTATTTACGCTCCTCGGTTCACAATGACGTTAGCTGCATCAGTGGCTATCAGCTTGCCGCTCTTCATGCAGTAAGTCAAATATTATATATGTGTACATGTATAGTGGTCCGCCTGAATTTAACTTCTAACGAAATCAACACGAGTTGTAGCCCTTATAGTTGCATTCTTGTGATCCTTGATGGCAGGCAAGAACGAGGACTCAACACACCCATAAACGTCTCCCGCGGCAGGGATTTGTATATTAACCCTTTCCCACATACAATAAATCTGCAAATAAGAATCTAAGTTTTTAAAACGTCTTTGCCAAAAAATGAAAAACATCTATAAATAAGAAATACAATGGTTCAATGGAGATGAAACATTGTGACAAAGGGAGAAATTGCTCATAAGTTCTCCCTTTGCAACAATGATTTCAAAATTAGTCTGCTGCAGAGGCGTCAGAAGGCGACTGCAAATAGGAAAGGGTTAAAACTGATACTATCAATGATTCGATTACAGTCTGTCGCGGTCAGGTTAAAACATGATTGTGTTTCGGACAAACCTAATGACGTTAATTGATTGACAGACATTGTGTATCGCAATTCTTGTGATGACACGTCAAATCAATCGGAGGTTCGTTGGTGTTGTTAGCACAATTTATGCTAAATTTAATGTTTTGCTAATGGATTTTGGCAGAAGTGTTGTAGCAAACGCCGTAGCATTTCAGTCACCATGTTCTAAATTATATTAATCACCTGATGTTGATATCGATACTTTTATAAGATTTCCTTGCACATACTTAAACCTATTAAAGTTCGAATGTTTTGAAACTGGTACCTTAAGTTGAAAAGATTTGCAGACCAAAGGAAACAAAGTTGAGAGCAAGAAATCATAAGCCCTGAATCGTTTTTATGTTTTGGCGACCCTCGTTTGTAAAGATAATACCAAGGAAAGGAAAGCCAGGAAGATAATTATGGTACACGTATAATATAACTCGTGATGCTAATACTTTTATACAAAACATCTTTCTTTCACCATGTTGAACTTGAAAGTTTTTTTATCAGAAACTTAGATATGAGTCGGCTCGCGAGAAAACCAACATTATCGACTCTGCGTAATGTATCGACCCAGATCAGCCTGTGCAATCCGCTCAGACTAATCCGGACCTACACATTCCGTTACAGGGGGATAGAGGTATATGGTAATGATTCCTGAAACAGAAAATCCACAGGAGGCGACAATTGTATGTACGGGTTAGCATGCGCGGCATACAATGTTGGTCCACAATGTTTGTTCTCATTTTTTATCTTCGTGCCTGGTTAGGCCAAGGAAACATATCGGAAAGGATAGTAAGAGGCATTTTCGAACAGAAAAAAATATATCTCGACACAAGTATATGCATCTTTACAATGCAGAACAGACCGAAAGTGTGTACTGTTTATTTACAATACACATTAACATATATCAATGTTATGTAATAACATGTTATTTAGAAAACATGTCGGTCATCTTTCATTATTATAGTGCGAAAAGATTTTCTTTATTTATTGGTTCAATTAACGTATTAATTTAATGGGCAATCATCTTTTTGATATATACAATGGTTTTTTAAAATTAGTCTGCTACAGATGCATCAAAATGTCTATTTATGAGGGAAAGGGCTAACTTATCTGGATATCAGATATCAAAATATATTAATATTGCTAACAAAATGAGAAAGGATTCTTCATTATGTTTATTTTTTTATATTTCTGAAATAGTTATTAGAAATACATGTAGCTGTTGAAATGTTTCCTCTTTTCTTCGTCTATTATAATGTATTCACGATTTTGCTATTCAATCTTAGTTTTTTTTTTATATGTATGTCTTACTACATTATTTGGCTAAAACACAGAAAGTGTTTAAAGCCTTTTGGAAATAAAGTAAAGTAAAGTATTGAATGCCGTCGGAAATTTCATTGCATGTATTTTGATAACCATCGCAAACAATTCAAGATAAAATGGAACTTTCCGAGTTGAAAATCCTATAGTTTAAAACTTTTACATTACCAATACAATGAGATTAAAGTCAATTAATGAGATTCAATCAAACAAATCAAGATTAAAGAGTTATGTGTGAGTAAAGGTTAAGGCATATTCAAACAAGTATAAAGTCAACAAAGTCAAATTAGTGCCATTCAATCAACATACAAGACAATTGTGATAAGGTAATTGAGAAAACAATTTAACAGAAAAGGTGTTGGAATTCTTCTTATTCGTCCGATACTCTGTGTCCAAACCTGTTTTAACATTCTTAAACGACGTAGATCTTATCTTTGTAAATAATGCCTTATTTTTGTACATATGTTGTGTTACTTCCGAGCAAGAATCAACTGCTAATAAGTCACTTCTCGATCTGATCGTTGTTTTCGTTTTGTTTTAAAGTATTCATTATTTTTACTTTAGTCGCTTTACTTTTGCATTGGGTTCTTTAAACTACCAGTGTTCGATTTTCAAATTTAAAAGCAAATTAGCAGCTGATTCTTGGCTTTACGGTGTAAATAGTTAATACAATGAATGTGCGATATGCTTATATCGCAAGTCTCCTATAATTCGTGGTAGAATGGCCATGTGTAATAATTGTCTTGATTTGTTTGTACAGTGTATATTTATGTATATGACATTGTTTGAACATGGTTGAGACTTAAATATTATTAATATTAATTATTCCATTTTTTAAATCTTTTGATTCTGTTGTCAATTAAAACCTGTTTAGTCATTATACCTTTTTATAATGATTCAAATTTAAAAAAAAAAGTGCATTAAATTTGTTTTAGATAAAGGACTGACTTTGTTCCAAGCGCTGTCCAGTCGCCATATCTGATTATGTAATATAACTGGGTAAAAAGAACATATAAGTCCATGTATATAAATTTTAATCTAGAACTTGTATAGTATCATATTGTTTTGAAAATAAGAAGTATGTATTGTAAAGTTTTTATGACAATTGAAGATATGTTTCAAAAAAAATAATAATCATATTTTAACATTTTTTAGCCATTCAGACAAGAAAAACTGAAAAAATTTGCTGAATGTCATATACTTTTCTTTTTAAATTTTGATAAATGATAGTAATTGCAATAACCTAAAGAAGTTTCAGAAAAAGTTAATATTATAAATATGTTTTTTCTTTATTTCAACGTTTAGAACTTTTCTATTCTTACACCTGACAAATATGGGTTCTCATTAGGGATAAATAGCGTAACTTTTTAGGTTCAATTACAACGTATCACATGAACTTCCAAAGATATGGATAAAATAGCTTCAGAATGAGATTTAAACCACAAGAAGACAAACAATTAGCATATCATCTTTCAAATAATGGCAATTTTCATGTGCTGAAATAGCCCAAAAATGCATATCATAAGGCTTTCATAAATGGATCTAGCAAAAAATAAAGCCCACTAACATATCTTTTTTTTTTTTTTTTTTTTTTTTATTAAACATACAGCCAACTTTTAAAAAAACCAATGTTACAACAAAAGTTAAATATTATGAAAAATCCTATTTTCAGTTCAGTACATTCTTAATGTGTATTTCGCCTTTTACGTCAATATTTTCAAAAGTCGTGTGCTGCAAAGTCTTCCAATATTGTTTGTAACAAATAAAAGGTTAACAAGAAGGAAAAAAACTAACTTAGAAACTTAAAATAAACTAACATTTATTTTAGGTAATGTGTCAAGTGATTAAAATGTATTCACTAAAACTATCAAAAACACACATATAGAGATCTAGACAAATTGCGAAGAAGTCGACAAGGTTTAAAAACACATATATTAATATTGACAAATCGTCCTTTTGAATACAGTCATAATTTATGAGGTTTGTGTTTATGTTTTAGCGAGCCTTGATAAATGTCATGAAATTACTTTGGCCGTTCAATCACGACTTCATTCAACCTGGTACAGAACCGATTCATCTTAATAGACCATGCGTGCCCAGCGTTCTGGTTTTTGAAAAAAAGTACCGATAACTCTGTAAATGAGCCGTTCCACGAGAAAACCAACGGCGTTTCCTGGGTAAGTTGCCAGTACTACTGGTCCATTTATCCTGACACCAGCCAGTCAGTCGTAATGCTAACCCCGCAACCCTGGGCGCCAAAGAGGCAGCCATTTTACCATTTTTAAAGTCTTTGGTAGCCGGGGCGGACGCTCTACCAATACAGCATCTAGTTCAAGGATATACAACAAATTCGTAGCAGACGACATTGACACATATAGGCATAGATATGGAAAATCATTGTAAAGGAAAATGTAATCCTTCCATAGTGTTGAAAACATTGTAACAAACCTTTTTCTGCTGCAAGATACGTCTGCATATGGAAAACGGATAACCATTTCACACATACAGACGCTTCCCTCTCCATCATTGGCGGTGACGTCACCTTCTTTTTAAGTAAAACCGTTTTAAGTATTTCATATAGACTGGTAACACGTTTGGATTAAGATATACACTATACAATATATGAGTTAAAAGCGAATGGGCGCAAATAACTGGTCTATATATTTCATGCAGTGAACTATGGAATCAGATTCCGTGGCAGTAACTGTACGAACGTGATTGGTGTGATTGACGTTCAGACTAGCAGGTGCGCGCGTATCGGGGGCTTGGCGTGAAACGGTTGTAACTAAAATCCTATTTTGAAAACCCCGGTTAAGGGGTAATTTTGACCCCTTTGTAAAAAATGCAAATTTAGGTGCCATTGCTCAGAACGAGCAATGGCACCTAAATTACCATTGTTTACCAAGAAAAATGATTTAACACTTATAAAGACTTTATGGCAAGGTGATTAACCTTGGTAAAACAATACCAATTTTAGTTACAACCATTTCACGCCAAGCCCTCGATATGTAGAGAATGATTTTGTCAATATAGCTGACATGCGAACTACAGTTTTTATTTCGTAATAACGAACCTTTGTAAAAATGAATGTATTATTTCGTTTTATGGAAATGTAAATTACGATTTACAGAGAAAATGTTTTGCTTTATCGAATTATTTATTTGTTTTTGAAACAGTAATTCATGTTGTCGAACTGATAACACACATCGTTTAAGCGCTCTGTCTGATCAGGGACCTACATTGATAGACGGTAACTATCTACATTATTTCAAACGATTTTTACCACTCAACCAGGTTGCAGCTGCGTATTGTTCGTTGACACAGAAAGCCTAAATATTGTTTAATATTTTTTTTTATAATCTGAAGAATTATTGCAAGTGTGCATGATTTAAATTGTAACAGGCTAAAGGCAATGAATTTTGCCAATGTATGTGTGTATTGATGTATTGTATTGTAAAAGTAAGACATTTATGAACACCTAGATTCAATGGCAATGCTTTTTCTAGAAGAGCTTGGAGTGTTGTTACTTTCATCCGGCTAGAATGTAGTAAATTTAACCAGCCATTTCAAGAATAGGACAGGCAGTTGAATGAATATAAAAACGTGCCTATATCATAAACAAGATCAAGTTGTGTTTTGCTCGATAGTTTTATGATGATTATAAATTATGACAAATCGATGCCGCATCAACGCGTAGATTTAAACCCAAAACCACATACGCTGACGACGTTTAACGTTATCTTCAGCAGACGTTTAAAAACAATGCGTGGACAAAAGGAATACTTGCGCAAAAAGAAACATTTCTCATTTCCCCACAATTTGTTACACTTTGTTATAAAGTAGACCTCACAAGTTTACATGTTACACTATTTATATTAAATATTTTCAAAGCGGATGACAATAACAATACAACATATCATGTACGCCTCTACAGCAGACATGGAAACAAAAACAAGGGAAGGATTAAAAACATTTAAACTCTTTCAGCGCCTGAATGTTTAAAGTAGACTCTTCCATGTTCAAAATCGGTCGACTCCATTTCTCATGTAATAAATGTGTAGGACTATTTTGATAACTAAAAGGCAAACAATGCTGATTTCAGGTGAGACAGCTCGTTACGAGCTGACTCACCTGAATCTGTATTGTTTGCAAAAACCTAAATATTGCCTTTCGCGCTGACAGAGTTAAGTCACTTTTCTTGTTTTTACCACAACTAACTATATATACTATATCTTTAATTAACCAGACGCCACGTTTCTCTATCCATTTCTTCAATGTTTTCAATGGAAATAAATCGGAAAATGTTTATTTAGTGTTGAGTTGATATATGTTTATGGTCCGTTTTATAGCTTTCTTACTATTGAATCCTTTCCCACATACAGCAAATTTGCAGCCGACGACTTTAATATATTGTAGGCAAGAATATGGAAAATATAATTAAATTAAGATACACGTAATGTTGGAAAAGAAGTTGAAAATATTGTACCAAAAGGAGAAATTGCTCGTTTTGAACAATTCCACAACGTGTCTCACTGTTATCAGTTGAAGTGAGTCGCTCACAGAGGCATCGGAAAGAATCTGTATGACGGAAAGGGTTAAGGAAACGTTTGACACTAACAATACAATTTATCATGTGTCCAGATATACGGCAGTAACACCGATGTGATGGAATATCTTTTGTTACACCCTGTTCAGTAATGTGTACGCTGCGTCAAACAAAAACGGCCCTTGATGCATCGCCGTTCCGGTATGAAATACATTTTGTATACGGTCGTGTAATAAGTTTGGCGACGTTTCTTCAAGTACTTCATCAGTAGCTACATATATATGGCTCTAATAAATGTATAACACAAACTTGAAAACGTTGTGGCAAATAGGGAATTGCTAATCATGGTCAATTTCTCTTTCATTTTTTTCCCTCAAAAGTCTTCTGCTGATGAGTCGTCAGAAAGGGTCAACATGTTGTAAGAGGTTAATATTTACTTGCGCAATAACCGACACACGTTGCAACTGTTGTAAATGACAGTTGTGTGACCAAGGAAAAACACACATTGACATATACTAGTCTTCCAAATAAACTAGCCGAGCCCCGGTGGCTCAGTCAGGCGCGTCTCTGGCTGTCAATCAATCCAGGGGCTGTGAGTTCGAACCCAAGCTAGGCCAACATTCTGTCCGACCTTTGGCAAAAGTCAATGCGACCAACGTAACTCGTCTTCCATCAATTGGCTAACAATATGCGTGTAATAGTAGCCAGTTGCCCGGAAAGACGGTTGTGTGGCGTACTGGTGGGAGAAAGCCGTGATATAATTTATGGTTAACGGCGTTAAACCCCAACCATTCAATCAACCAGATTAACTAGTAATACGTGAAACTATATGAGTCGTGTCTACCGGGGTCTTAACCCTTTCCCTCATACGGCAATTCTGCAGCAGACAACTTTGAACGTATTTTGTCAAAAAATAGAAAATCTCCATAATTGAATGGATAACATATGACAAAAAGTTGAAAACATTGTGGCAAAAGTAGAAATTGCACGTTTTGTGCAATTTCTTCTTTTGTCACTATGTTTTCAAAAAGCCGTCTGCTGCAGAGGCGTCAGAAAGCGTCTATATGAGGGAAAGGGTTAATGATACGCATTGGTAGAACACTAGTGGGGCTACACATCCAGTTTTGGTAAGAAGGAGCATTTAGGTATGTTTAACCCATTACTTCACATGACTTTTTAAAGGTCGTCTGCTTTACAATCATCAGACGAACAACTTAAACAAACTAGAAAACTTAACCCTTTCCCTCATACGACAATTCTGCAGCAGACGACTTTGAACATATTTTGTCAAAAAATAGAATATCTCTTTAATAGAATGGATAACCTATGACTAAAAGTGGAAAACATTGTGGAAAAAGGAGAAATTGTTCGTTTTGAGCAATTTCTTATTGTGTAACTATGTTTTCAAAAAGTCGTCTGCTACAGAGGCGTCAGAGAGCGTCTATATGAGGGAAAGGGTTAAAGATTTACATTGATAAAGAGTTGGACATATTGCAATACAAGGTGAAATTGCTCGTTTTGAGCAATTTCACCTTGTATTGCAATGTTTTCAAAAGTCATGTTCAATGGCAGGTGTCAAATGTCGTCTGTGTGAAGTATTGGGCTAACATGTACATGTACATGCGGTCGAGTAATACTCCAGTGAGACTGTGCGGATACACGGGCTAGCCTGAGTCCTCACTGTATGTATATGCATTAAGACCTCATATCGCTAGATGCGGCTTATATGGTTTGTTGGGGAAAATAATGATAAGCGTTATCACATTTTGACAAGAGAAATGTATAAGCTATCATTTAAAAGGGATTCAAGTTGGAGGAATAGTGTTTGGTTTAACAAAGGACGGGAGAGTTTCGTTTGGATAAAATCTGTTTTTACCATAATTTATTAAGGTTCAGAGAAGAATTGTGAGTCATTGAGTTATTGACGCAAAACTGTTTCAATTGTTGGGAGAAGGGGATGGATGGTACAGGTGATGAAATTGATTTACGTAGTAATGTTGTTTGTTTCAAAAAAGCAACGACAAAAACCGTTCTTTAATGGAATGTAAAGGGGAAAAATCACATTACGGGACAAAAAACTTAGAAAACACATTATATTTTGTTATGTAAAAAATATGTTTTGAAGATGAGCGACGACATTTTATTGTCATGTGTATTTAGGTTATTCCGTTTTATTTCATTTGCATCCTACGGAATGACAGCTTCACATGTTTAGAAAAAAGTAAAATGAAATTGGTGTTGTCATAACAAAACCGAAAAGTGAAATAATAGTGCGGAGACAAATTGATTGTGTGTGACATGGAATAAGGAGCCATTCCTGCATCACGTGTCTATATTTGATTTTGATATTTATTAGTAGTATCATTTGACGGTAATACACGTGTACGATGTCAGTGTTCGGATATCATTCTACTTAAATTCTTTAACATTGACAGAACGTAAAATAAACTCGCATGGAATCTGTTAAAGAGAACGGAATTAAATCGTAAACATTTGGTATAATTATGTTACTTCATTTTAACATGTTTTGAAGAATATATACACTAGAAGGGTAAATGCTGTTAAGCCATCTCGTCAGAAAAAACTGTACCGGATGTCTTCATCCTGTATTTTTAGCGCGTATGGAAAAAACAAATTGTTGTGAACTATTTGACAAATTTGTCTACTTTCGGCGAGTGACAGTTACTTAAATGAAACACGCCATGGAACTTGTGTTGTATATAGTTTTGGTTTTATTGACTTGTAAATCAACTTTACAAACTTCACACACAGTGTATAAGTTAGAAGCGGAAACTGCGTTTGTCGCTACCAATGGTGATTCTGTTAACGTTTACCACAGACGAGATTCGTCGAATAGAAAAGTGGTAGCGCTGCAGAAAGGAGAAAGTGCCTACTTACATATTTGTGTCAGCTCAGAATCACGTCTGCAAATTGAGGATATTAAATATTCCAGCTATGGCGCACCGTGCGAGTTTTCGATGTCTTTACAGCAGACGACAATATTGAAGTTCCAATCGGACAAAAACTTTACTTTTTTAAGTAATTCAAATCGACTCATGTCCATTCCAAAACCAGTGTTTACAAAACCAATGCGACCTGGACGATTCAGGGTGGAATTCAAAGTTCAAGAAGCAAGTAGTAGAGGGTTACAGGTTGATTTCATAGAATTGAGTTTAGACACGAATCAAAGTGAAGGCGAGTTACTATGTAAGGTTCACTGCATGGACAATATAAACTATAGGGGAATACTTCCTCGGTTTAAGTGGTGGCCAGACACAGCGAACAAACCTTATATTGTACAGAATAGTTACACAACGGCTTGTGCTGAGGAAGATAACATAAATATCCCGGTATTTGTTGAAAACTTGCAGTCTTTGAAAATAACTGCAAGATTTCCTAAATACCAATCTTTCTCCAATGAAAGAACTCCTGACTTCGAAAACTGTGCGATGGTGTCGGCATTGTGGACATTTGAAGAAATCATATTTGAGTCTAACGATACTCCGGGTAAGAAATACCACAAAGCGTCCATCGGACCTAAACATACAAAACATATCCATGGTAACGTAACAGCGCTGATAACAGGAATCAATGGGAAGAAGATGACGATCAACATACAGTTTAAGTTAGAGGGTCAGGCCATTGGTGTTGTCGATGCAGATATTGGTTCTCGATTAACTATCAAATTGAGAGGCATTGCCAAAAATACGGACGTCGGAATAAAGTACAGAGGTCGCTATGACAGATGGTTTAAAGGCGAAGTTAAAACGTTTACAAACGCGATAACAGAACACACATGGGATATACCGGACTTTACATGGACTGAACATGGCTATAATTATATACACGTAGAAATCTATTATTCGTGGCGACCACTCCGAAAATTTGCGGAAATAGAAAAGATAGAACTCAGCAGACGGTATAAGGAACCCACCCGTGTTTTTCACATGTATAATGACGGTAAATACTTATTGGAGGGTGCAGATATTGATTTTTGGTGGCTTATTAACCAAACAATGACTGTTAGAATCCTTGACACTGGAGAAACGTTTCCTGTTGTAGACTATTTCCGAATCTACTCCAAAATTCCGTGGTCAAAGGATCTATTTTCACAGATTTTCGTCATTTACCAAGACGGTTATGTCAGGTTACTTCCTGTTTCTCCCCATGGCATTGATTGGATCCCATTTGGATCATCAATTCTGATTGGTCAATCGGATGTTAGGTCTCCACGACCATCGGCACCAATAAAGCACATTGATATTTCAGTGCGAGATCTCGTTCTGCATGTTTATTATCAGAACGGAGGGTATATTTCAATGCAGATAGAACCAAAATTTCTTTCAACAGTTATCAATGTCCAATCAGCTAAATTTGTAACGCAATCTGAAAATACGGCCCTTCTTGTATTTAGATCCATGTGGGTTGCCAATGGAAACGCGGACGTCGACCACATTAGCGTCGATGGGACTTCTCATCATATTTTATCCGATAATTGGAAAACTTTGAAAGGCTTTTATTTTGCATTTTTCCGTAAATGTATCTCAAAACACAATTCTTTAAGTCCTGATATCATTGTTGAGATTGCTGAAAATACAAGTTTATAAGCGAATGGAGACCTTCTTGTTGGGGAAAATTCATATTTGACAAAATGATTGGGCAAATCTACATGTAGTTTGTGTCTGGTTACAGGCTCTCAAGTCGTGTTTTCGTATGGTATGGCTCAATTAAAAGATTAAAGAAACACTTGATTGATGTACATATATATCAATTAGCCAATTCCGGGTACGCGAAATTGTGTGTATCCGAATTTATGTTGATCTATAATTATTGCTGCCTGCTATCAATAGTTTGAATGACGATGCACCAGTCTTAACGCTATCCCAACAACCATGTGCGCCATGTAGAACACCCCTTTCTATTATATTTTGGCAAAAGCCTGTTTATCAAACAGTATTTGGCAATTATATTTAAAATACATTTTTAACTACATTTCTAAATAATAAGGGTAAAAGAGGGTTCGAATATTTACTGTAAGTTAGTAGTACTTAATGAGAATTACTGTAAGTTAGTAGTACTTAATGAGATTTGCTCCAGCAAAACCAACCCTAGGGTATTCGTGGCAGATGTAGACACATATCTGCCATCCATGCAAAAAACCAAATTACAGTGTTTGTCAAACGTCTTTTGAATTGTTGGTGGATAGTGCAGATCCAGCTTAGACTGCGCTGAATAAATTGGTTTCATTGAGTGTATGTCTTATATAAACGTCTAGAGGCCATCGGATGTATCGCAAACTTCATCAGCAATTGTTTGCTTTTTTCAATAAACATGAGATTTCAACGGGTTAACAGATTTAACACCGTTGACCTATCATACCGAACAAGGCATCACTCTTTTCGTACCTGCTACATATCGAAAAACTTCATTTATCCCTTTCCCATTTGCAGACGCATTTGCATATACAGCAAACGACTTTTGAAGATATTGTAACAAAAGGGGAAAATGCTCAGAACGGGAATTTTCTCCTTTTGCCTAATGTTTTCAACTCTATTCACTGATTATATTATTGTTACATCCTGTACTTGCTCGTAAATACAATGGCAGAGCATTTCCATAGTGTTCCTAGGTTATTTCAAAGTCGAATGCTGCAAATTGTTCGCACGTTGTCATTCCTGAAATAGATAAATTGTTTGCAATTCTATTCAACATTAATTTAACTTATCAACAATTGTTTGCATTTAACTCTATATATATTTCTGATGTTTGTAGAATGATAAACGATGCTCTAAATTACGTTCTATTTGAGTGTATTTTCGGTTCTGGCAATGCTATCGTGTTTCGAATACTCTTTATTTTATTTTTTAGCTCATACAATGTCAATTAGCTATGTCTGAAATGTTCACTGAATTTGAAGGATAAATTAATTAAAATGATTGATAATCTTTTGATAGCTTATGGATAATCCCCCGTATACTACGAACTTGTAAGCACGCACCATTAAGTGTCTTGTAAAATTGTGAGCACGCACCATTTAGTGTCTTGAAAAAATGAAACATTATGCAGCTGGGGGAAATGTTAACTTGACCTGTGCTCATGGAAAACCAACCACAGGGCAATTACTACAAGCATATGTTCAGACCAAACTACGCCTCCGAGGATTCAAATCTGAACCTTCCCTGTTCACCGAAGTGTCACAGAAGCCTTCTAGAAGCTACCTTAAAATGTGTATATTTGCATAAATCTGCTTTTATCAATTTCCGTGTTTGCAACATATGACAGAGACATCATGATGGTTTGTATTTAGGGTGCAAGCCTCATTTACATGTGAACAACGCAACCGGTAAACCAATCAAAGTGCATTGTGGGACATTGTACATTTGCATTTGTAGATTGTTATATGCATGCAAATACCTATATAAATAGCGTTTATGTTCATGTTCAAATACGAACTCGATTGTAATATAACTACTTATGTTAGAAAAAATACAAATAAAGATATAAGGATCTATTCATTGATATTTTATATTTTACTAATTTGAAATAGGTTAATGGCGATTTTCCCCCTAACTTGAAGGGCGTAATCCATGCATATCCTACCCGATTGTCTCTAAATGAACACACGACCCTCACCGAGCGGGATGGCATTGCTTTCTTATACAGTGCAATAACAGTTTTGTATTGTGGTTTTACGCCGTATATATCACGGCGACATTTCACATATTCGTTATCCCTTGGTTAACCAGTACTAGGCTAGGAAATGTGTCTGCCAAAGGGCATTTAATCACGATCTCCGTCGCGACTGGGGATCGAATCCCGGGACGTCTGGTTCCATATCCCCGATGCTAAACACTCGGCCAAAGCGACAAATTAGATAGGTATAGAGTTATGATTCAAGAAACAGAAAATCCACAGGAGGCGAAAAGTGTCTGTCCGGGTTAGCCTGCGCGGCATGCTTAGGCTGATCCGGTTCGATACTTTACGCAGAGTCACACTGTTGGGTTTCTCGTGGAATGGCTCATATGTAAGTTTGTATAAAGTTGATTTGTAATCCACGTCACGCGAAAACCGTCCTTCGATGATTTGAAAAGGTGAAGTCTGATCAGGATAATCTTTCTTTGCAATATGGTTGTATAGTCCTTTCCCTCATTCGACAATTCTGCAGCAGACGACTTTGAACATATTTTGTCAAAGAGTGGAAAATCTCTATAATTGAATGGATAACCTATGACTAAAAGTGGAAAACATTGTGACAAAAGGAGAAATTGCTCGTTTTGAGCAATTTCTACTTTTGTCACTTTGTTTTCAAAAAGCCGTCTGCTGCAGCGGTGTCAGAAAGCGTCTATATGAGGGAAAGGGTTAACAGGATCATATATGAATGTGGAGAACGTCCATGTGTGCAACTTGACTGCTGGACGAGCTCCCCACCACCCCAATAACGGTTTTCCCCTCAATTACAAACAAATCACAGTGTGACCTTTTAGTAGTCATGGATCAAAGGAGCACTTGACATATTGGATAAACGAATCATCGATTTATTATGATGAACGTAATAATGAACGTAATAACATGTGTGTGAAGTTGGCTCTGTGATCGGTCATCGACCATCGGTGACAAAAACCGGAACACCGACCTGGTACACCGAGCTCGGCCATCGGTGTTCAAATTTATATAGCAATTTGAACGCCATCGTAATAACTCATATGTTGCTAAAAATAGGTGAGCTTGTTGTAAGCAATTTCCGCGCATACACACTGTCTCACACCAGTCTTCACCAACCTCTTTAATGCAACCACTTATAACACTTTCTGTAACTTTTATTAAAAGAAAATCAACACATATATATCCAATACATATGTGTATAGGAGACAGTGATTTAACCCTTTCAAACACGCAGACGCATCTGTAGAAGACCCAATTTAAAAACAGTGTGACAAAAGAAGCTATTTCGTCTTTTTCCACAGTGCTTTCAACTGTTTTAAATATTCAATCAAAGAAATCGAGAAAACAAAAAGGGTATGCCACCCAACTTATTCCCAACCCATACGCGTTTCATGGTGTAGAGCGGAGATGCCCAAATCGCCATATCGTCCACCGTGACTCAAGAAGCGAATCTTCGGACGGAGAGATCCGTATATTGTTCAATGTCGTCTTAAAACCCTGTTTCCCGAGGATACATCTGGACAAAGGCGGCCAGAGACCAAGTGTCCAATCTATGTAGGGGCGGGGGATCGTGCTGATTCTCTCACTGTCTTGAATATTTCCTCCTAAATTTGTATGGAAGGGGGGAATTTTTTACATAGATAAAGAAGGGAAAACGTCTCAATTTGTTCATAAAATAAATGTTCCGAAAAATTCCCCCATTGTTTTCGAATCCTAGATTGGACAATGAGACGTTACTCGTATCTCGCTTTTACGCCACTTTTTGTCCAAGGACTATACATCAGTCTTGTCATTATTATCTCATCCCGTTTAAACATTTTCTCACATGCAGCAAATTTGCACGACTTTGAAAGCACACAAATTAGTTTTAAAAAAAAACAGATTTAAAATGTCTTCTTTTACCACAATGTTATCATACATCGACTATTCACAGATGCGTCTGCATGTGGTTAAAGGCTGAAACTGCAAAGCTCACCCAAATATGCAATAACTGCAAGATGCAACAAACCCCCTTTCGCTTGACGTTGTTCAGATCCGTGCGACACTGAGTAAAGAAAAGGCCCAGATAGTGTACATTGCATAATATTAGTGAACATTATAATTGGATCGACAATGTACAAGCGCATACATAACCGCCTCGGTGATGGTAGAACGTGCGCTTCGGTGCGGGAGGCCGCGGGTTCAATCCTCACCCGTGTCATACCAAAATACCTCAACATGGTAGTATTGACTTGTAGGCTAATCACTAAACCTTTCATCGCTTCAAAGACACAGATTCCGATTCCAATATGCTGATGAATCTAGTTCCATTGAAGGTCAATCTTTTATTTTGAAAAGGTAGAAATAAGGTTAGGAACGGTTGTCAGATAAAAATGCACTGACATAATAATTCTTTTCATTAAACATTTTATAATAAAATTGACCGTTCTCGGATTATTTTATGGGAGGCTGGTTGCTACTTGCTAATTACTATTTGCCAATTAATATTTGTCAATTACTAGTTGCCAGTTGATAATTTCTGAATGCCAAATGCTTCTTGCCGTTTTCTGGTATTGAATCAGGCCAACGGATGATTCCCTGGATTTGAGGCCAGAAGTGACCAATCGTGAACAATTTTCTCCACACAGATAAATGTCGAAAGGAGATATGAGCCGTCCCACTAGAAAACCAACATTGTGGACTCTATGGAAAATATCGACCCGGATCAGCCTAAGCATGTCGCGCAGACTAATCCGGACAGACACCTTTCGCCTCCTGTAGATTTTCTGTTTCAGGAATTATTGCTTTATACCTTTATCTCTCTGAGACGGAATGTGTCGGCCCGGATCTGATCATGGCCAATACATTACGCAGGTTACATAATGATGTTTTTCTCTTGGAACGGCTCATATTATTTGTGCCGGGTTAGGTTGCCAAGTCCTGACTTTCTCTTAGATGAATATCAAAATCAGTTCTTATGGAAGGTTTTTGTAAAATAAACATTTATTAGCTTCATATATTCAAAAAGCTTTGTCCAATGTAAAACGAAATGTCCTTGTGTTAACCCCTTATTTATAAGTAGAAGACAGTGGTGCAGCGGTAGAGTCTCGGCTTCTCTTACCAACGGTCCCGGGTTTGAATCCCATGATGAGCGGCTTTTGCGTTTGGGATGTTCCACACAAACGACGCGAAGATTGGTTAAGTCTCCAGCAAGCAGACACCGGGCGTGATTATTATAAATTTAAAGCTTGTTTTCGCAATCGATATAAAATAAATAAGTTTAAACAAAAATCGTTTGATGCAGTTTTGTCGTAAGTGGGAAAGGGTTATCCCTTTTCCAAATAAAATAAACCCGCAACTGAAGTCTTTGAAAACATCTAGTGAAAATATAATTATTTAATAGCATTGGAAAATAGTGTGACAAAATGAGAAATTGCTCATTGGACAAAATGTCGTCTTCTGCAGATGCGTCTGCGCTTGAAATTATCCCCTTTACTATATGGGGTTAAATTCTGAGCCTTCCTTACTGGCGCAGTCTCATTTAAATTTTGAAAAAGTTCCCCTTGTTTTGCCAGGACGTTTTTAAAGTCGTTTGATGAAAAGTTGCTGCATGTGGCGACGGTTTAAAATTAGAATTCAACAGGAACAATGTGACAAAAATTATGCAATGTTTATCACAAATAAATAGGAAAATATATTGACCCGTTGTTAATCTGATTTTACGGATTAGTATCATACATCATTAATAATTATTATGCATACAAAATGGAAAATTAAATCTGGGGAGATTGATTCAAAGGAAATTGAACCGTTTGATGTGAAAATACATATATCGTTTCATTATAATGTTGATGATCCGTTTAGGATACACTGTGAACAACACTGGATTTGTGGCGGCGGGTAGAAAATAAACTTTTATTGCCTTTATTAATCCTCTTGTATGCAGTATGCCGATTTTGTTGCGTCAACAGAAAGAAAAAGACAATTGTATTCATGATGGGAATTGTTTTACAAATATTGGTAGTGGACGGGTAATGAACTTTGATTGCCGTTATTTAAATCTCTTTATTTATATGCCGATGTTTCTGCATTTCAAAATAGAAATCAAAGCACTGAAAGTACTGGTGAGTAGTTGTGTTAGAATTTCTAACTTAAGTTCAGGCAGGCAGTTGCATATGTATGTACAAAAGATAAGTTTGTTATAATACGAATGCTTTCTCTCAACAATGAGTTTAGTCATTTAGTTAATCCAGATTTATTTTAATCTGCCCATGGGCTTTTAAATGAACTATGACAACAGCATCAATATCAGATTCCTTTATACCCACTGCCAACGCTGCAATGCTCGTGTGCCGGGTGTGATTGACAATCATACCAGGGAATAATCCAGCATATTAATTTGAGTGTGTAAAACATGCAGGATGTAACCGAATGGATCGTCATTGAAGGAAGAAAAAGACATAAGTTACCGTCGATTTATCTAAAATCTATTTATAAATATAATAACAAAAGGAAGTTTTTTTTAATACGATTTGGTCAATGCATTAAACCAAGAAGATTGTGAGCATTATTTCAGGTATGGATGTGTAGGTATAATTCTAGTAAAGAAATAATGAACTCTAGTATAACCCATTTAAAACTTTAACAAGAGGGTCAAAATGACCATTTGTGGCTCACCTGAGACATATTAGAGATCATATGTGACACAAATTCAACCGGAATCACACACATTCTGTTGGATCTTCACAAGACAAACATTCTGACTAATTTACATGATAACTGGATATAAAATGTGATTTAGATTGTATCAATAAGGGTTTCCTTGGAATTTACCTTTTGATCTTTTCAATGTTTAAGAGTTATAACGTTTTTTTTTTAGTTGGCAGTGTGATCCTTTTTTAATTCAATGTGATCCAGATTCGACATTTGCTCAGAAATTATTTAAAACTTATTCAGACCAATGTTCATTGGTTGGGATGTTAATGTCAACTCTATGGCACACTTTTCATGTTATTCTATGAGTAGATCTGGTGATCTATTTTTTAACCCAAGATAATGCATACTATCATTTGACCTTGACATAGATTGTACTTTTTATAATTTATTTATTTGCTATAAACATACTGTGTGTTGTTTAATGCAAAGAAATACATTGAATTGAATTGTTATTCTCATTAAATTTGATTAAGTTCACTGGCTCCGGTGATCAAACAAAATGACCATGGTGGTTATATGTCGCTCACCTTATTTAATAGTACATAAATAGTTTCCTATGATCTTACATTATTCATACTATGAAAACAAGCAAATCACCCTGGTGTCTATGTATTTTCAACGAATCGGAATAATTTCAACAATGTTGTTAAAGAATCGCCTCGGGAACATCTGTGGCAATTTTTGTTCAAATTCGGTTTATTCCTTTTGACAAGAAGATTTTCAAGTTTCACCTTAAATGGACATGTACATATTAGTAATCAAAGCACTGAAGTGCTGATGGCCTGTGGGCTGCATGAAGATTGGAGAAGTAGGGAAAATGTCATCGGGGTTGTTGTTACGGCGTGTCTGTCGGCTACATACACCGGTATAGTAGGTACTATGCCGACGAATTTACCAATAGCCTCGTCCTCCTGAAGTGCCTGGTCAATACTCAGATGAGCGAGCACCAGTATCCTGGCCCTCTTGGTTTGTTTTTGTTTTATTGTTTTTAAACTGGCAGACCTGTAACTATTTTAAGTGATATATATGTGCAACCTGTGCACATAGATTAAATACTTCTTATTGGGGGACTGACTTTTGTGGATTTACATTGTAATCAAGAGGGTAGCCTGTGATCTGTATTTACTAGATATATACTAAGAAGAAAAAGCTCAGTAACTATTTTCGATACGAGAGAGAGAAGATTAAGTCTAAATGAGATTGTATCCTATGCGAACAATGTTGAACGTCTTGAAGTAAATTTTGACACACAACATGAAATTGATATTGTAATTGACATACACCATGTAATTGACATTGTAATTGACATACACCATGTAATTGACATACACCATGTAATTGACATACACCATGTAATTAACATACAACATGTACTTTACATATACAACATGTAATTGAAATACAACATGTAATTAACATACAACAGCTAATTGATATACAACATGTTATTGACATATACAACATGTAATTGAATTACACCATGTAATTGACTTACACCATGTAATTGACTTACACCATGTTATTGACTTACACAATGTACTTTACATATACAACATGTAATTAACATACAACATGTATTTAACATACAACATGTAACTAACATACAAAACGTAATTGACATATACAACATGTAATTTACAACATGTACTTAACATATACACACATGTAATTGAAATACAACATGTAATTGAAATACAACATGTAATTAACATACAACATATAATTGATATACAACATGCAATTGACATATACAACATGTAATTAACAGATACAACATGTAATTGACATATACAACATGTAATTGAATTACACCATGTAATTGACTTACATCATGTAATTGAATTACACCATGTAATTGACTTAAACCATGTACTTGACATATACAACATGTAATTGATATACAACATGTAATTGATATACAACATGTAATTGCTATCAAACATGTAATTGACATTGTAATTGCCATCAAACATGTAATTGACATACGTATCACCTGCACTTCGGTCATGTCACGAATATCCTCTAAACAGGTTTTGTCACTTTCTGAAAATAAAACACAGGTACACAGGTAAATTGGCAAGGGTAAGTTTAACATCGGTTGTTGTAATGAATAGTGTAATGGTCATATTTGAATAATCTGGACATATCACATCGATAGCAATCAGGACCATTGCTAGATTTAAAAAAAATATTGGTGACGTCGCACGTTGTTTTGGCGTACATAAACTGACAATGTTTCGTCTACAAGAACAATTACGTCAGACAGAAAGTGTGATCAGGTAAACATCGTGACGCCACTGAAAAATCACTTAATTGTGACCGTATTCAGACGTATTCGCATTATGGTTGCCCGGAAGCATGTAACTCAACTTACCAGGATTTCGATTGTTTACGGCCCGTAATCGGCTGAATGCTGCAAGACTTCGAGATTGTCGCCCCTACGTTGCTTACGACCATTGAACGTATGCCTACGTCACCGTGCGCCACGTCTTAATTTGGATCGACAACATGTTGGATGGATAGGATGGTAGAATCGTTTTTATAGATGAGTACACAATTATTCTTCATGGAGCAGATGGCAGGATGCGAGTATGGAGACGGAAATGTGAAAGGCTTGGCTCTACTTACATCGTCCAACATGATCGCTACGGTGGTGGAAATGTTTTGGTATGGAGGTGGTATTTCACGTTCAATGGTCTAAGGGAGACAATTTTTGAAAAATGTAATTATTGTTATGGTCTAGGGGAAACAACTTTAGAAAATGAAATATATCAGAAGCACGAGTTATTTCCCCTAGACCATAAAATCATTAAAATACAACAACGACCGTCCTAGTCTGCAATGGTCTAAGGCAGACAACTTTTCGAAATTGAAATCATTTTTATGGTCTAAGGGAAACAACTATAGAAAATGAAATATGAAGCTCGAGTTATTTTCCTTAGAACATTCAATTTCTGAAATCGGATCATTTAAATGGTCAGGGAGACAAGTTTTGACAAATTGTGTTTGTTTTATGGTCTAAGGGTAACAACTTTAGTAAATGAAATATATATAAGAAACACGAGTTATTTCCACTTGCCATAAATTATAAGATAAAAATCAAGCGTTTTACCTAAGCAATCCTGCAATGGTCTAAAGGAGACAACTTTTAAAAATTGTAATTAATTTAATGGTCGAATGGAAACAACTTTAAAAAATGAAAGTTATCAGAAGCACGAGTTCTTTCACCTAGACCATTACATTTCTGAAGTCGAATCATATAAGCGCTTTACATAAGATATAAAGACCCACAACAAGCATCTTAGCTAACCTATCCTGCAATAGTCTAAGGGAGACAACTTTTGAAAAATGTAATTAATTTTATGGTCTAGGGAAAACAACTCTAGAAAATGAAATATGTCAGAAGCACGAGTTCTTTCCCTAGACCATAAAAATCATTAAAATACAAAACGACCGTCTTAGGAAGGCTATCCTGCAATGGTCTAATGGAGACGATATCAATGTTATGGTTTAAGGAAAACAACTTTAGAAAATGTAATATATCTGAAGTACGAGTTATCTATTTCCCCTAGATCATAAAATCATTAAAATACAAATAAGACTGCATTGGTCTGAGGGAGAAAACTTTTGAAAAATGACATCAAGTTTATGGTCTAAGGGAATCCAGTTACTCGAGTATAAAATCTGGACATGCGCAAATATATCTGAAGCAAGAGTTATTTAACCTAGACCATTCAAGCAACGTTTGAAAAGAGAAAGTTGATGCAAGAAAAGACTGCATTGATTTATTTTTTAACACGCATGTATTTTTGACTTTCATTAGACTAAACATACACATAATGTTTTCATTAAGGACTAATTCCAGGATTTTTGAAATTCCTCATAGATTTACAAATTTCAGGATTTCTTTTGATCAGGATTTTGGATGTTTTGTATATGTCAATAAAACCAGAAGAAATACATTTTGGGATTTAAATCTACATGCAATAAAAAGCTATTAAACCCTTTCCATGTCTGAAGCAATAATGAAAACCTTTAAACGCTTAAAACATTGAGAAAACGGTTAAATTGCTGAAGACATGAACTTTCTCCTTTTTAATAATAAATAAAATTTATCCTCATATGTTTAAAAAGTAGACCACACTTGAAACAACATATCAGCTAAATTGTTTATCTAAATCGTTGATGCATACAATATATGTTTGGCGCAAGAGAAATGCCAGTTGAGAGTCCCATTACTATTTACTTTACTTGTACTATTACAAGTATGAAATTAATTGGGTGCGAAGAGCAGATTTTCTAAATCTATTGTTTATCAATGTTTGTTCTTCTCTTAATTTGTTTCAAGCCAAATTAACACTTAATATCACATATATTTAATCATTTAAGTGTGTAATATTAGCTATCTATCTGTAATAAGGTGTTTGAGCATTCTTTCGAAATGTTGACCTCGTGTCAAGATCGAGTCGTAGTCTCAGACATCGAAGAAAGTGAATAAAACATCAGGCAAGGCTTTAGTGCACGTTTTATTCCATAGCCTGACCCCGAAACTATAAAACGTTTGCTGAGCTCAGAAACGAACTTAGTTTAAACTTATTTTTTTACATCAATTGCGAAACAAGCTTTCAGCTTAAAATAATCACGCTCGATGTCTGCTTCCTGGAGACTTAACCAGTACTCGCTTGATTGTGAGGAAATTATCCCGAAGTCAAAACCCACCCATCACAGGACTCGAACCCGGAACCTTGAGTACGAGAGGCCGACGCCGATCGCTGTTTGTTCTTCTTTGTTTGCTATGGTCCAGAATGTCCTAGCGTTACAAGGCTCTTATATAATTTTGAAAGTATTTCTTGATCCAGATATGTGAAAGTTATTTTTATAATTTTTACAATGTTTTTTTTGGTTTTTTTGCATTGGCAATTTATGTGGTCTTGAAAATTGTGTTTGCTATCTTTAAGAATTCCGACATCTTTTTCTTGTTTTTTTTTTATGATTTACTCCCATCAAGATAACATTGAGCTATTGAGTAGACATAAATCCATCAGATCAGCTAAACACACATCAGGCCAATCTAGCTTGTTTTCGATGCGTTCAGTTTGATGTTGATTAGTATTTTTATCTGTTTGTTGTTGTTGTTCGTTCTTCTTCTTCTTCTTCTTCTTCTTCTTCTTCTTCTTCTTCTTCTTCTTCTTCTTCTTCTTCTTCTTCTTCTTCTTCTTCTTCTTCTTCTTCTTCTTCTTCTTCGTCTTCCTGGTAATATGCAGGGCTCACTATGGAGCAACATCTCATATAAACTATGTACAAGAGCTAGTGGCAGCCCGTAAGTTCTTTCTTTAAGGCTTCCAATGTAGGGACGGTAGCGATGACCTCTAGCATTGGTACATGTCTGGTACATTGTCGAACGCTTTTAAGAAATCAAGAAGTATGGCATCTATATAGATAGATAGATAGATAGATAGATATTTTATTGACTTAAACTATACATAGTTTTTCATCATACAATATAAGTATTAATAAATAAATTGCATGCACATGAATCATTCGCGCAATCGCTCGCTCGCTCGCTCGCTCGCTCGCGCATATATATATATATCTGCTCTCTTTCGTCAAGCCCAGCAATAGACAAATAAATACAATGTATGTATATGCCTCTTGTCCAGCTGAGAGGTCCTTAAGTGTGAGGATAAGCTGACTGTCACATGGCGGTTTTTTCCGAAACCCATGTTCAGCATCGGGCACTCCAATTACACCAACCTAATATACTTAGTGGTAAGTATAGCAAAAAAGCATTGTTAATCATTTTTGTTTCCCTAAAAAAATGCCAACATATTTAATATTTAGCTCGATCTTTCGAAGAAAAGGCTAGCTATACTACTCGCCCCGGCCTCGGCGTTGGTGTGACACCTTGGTTAAGGTTTTTGTACCAATTCCCTTTTTGATAAACCCATTACAGATATTGCTTTTAAACTTACAACACGTATTCACCATCATTACCTCCATCAACAGACAAGAGTACATAACTCTGTCAAGGTTTTTGTAAGAATTATGGCCCTTTTTCAACTTAGAATTTTGGTTAAGTTTTTATGTACCAATTCCATTTTTTGTCAAAACCATTACAGATATTGGTTTGAAACTTACAACATTTATTCACCATCATTACCTCCATCAACAGACAAGAGTACATAACTCTGTCAAGGTTTTTGTAAGAATTATGGCCCTTTTTTTACATAGACTTTTGGTTAGGTTTTTTGTACCATTTCACTTTTTTTCAAAACCATTACAGATATTGCTTTGAAACTTACAACACTTATTCACCATCATTACATCCATCAACAGATAAGAGAACATAACTCTGTCCATTTTTTTGTAAGAATTATGGCCTTTTTTCCACTTAGAATTTTGGTTAAGTTTTTCGTACCACCCCACTTTTTTGAAAATCCATTACAGATATTGGTTTGAAACTTACAACATTTATTTACCATCATATCTCCATCGACAGACAAGAGTACATACTCTGTCAAGGTTTTTGAAAGAATTATGGCCCTTTTTCGACTCTGAATTTTGGTTAAGTTTTTTGTACCAATTCACTTTTTGTCAAAACCATAATATATATTGCTTCGAAACTAACAACACTTTTTTCACTATCATTATCTCCAGAGTACATACTTCTGTCAAGTTTCTTTTAAAGAATTATGGCCCTTTTTCGATTCTGAATTTTGGTTAAGTTTTTTGTACCAATTAATTCACTTTTTGTCAAAACCATAACATATATTGCTTCGAAATTAACAACACTTTTTCACTATCATTACCTCCATCAACAGACAAGAGTACACAATTCTGTCAAGTTTCTTTTAAAGAATTATGTCCCTCTTTCGATTTAGAATTTTAGTTGAGTTATGCATACCAAATCAAAACAATTAGAGATATAGCTAGCTTAAACACTTACAATATCTTTTTGCGATCAATACCTCCACCAACAGCCAAGAGTGCATAACTCAGTGAAGGTTTTTTTTATAAGAATTAGGACCCTTTAACGATTTTAAAAGTACTTTGCTTATAAATAGTATGATAAAGTAATTGCTTATGTTTTCTGTACCACCCAAAATAGTTTTGTGTTATTGGCAAGCACGAAACAGTCGAGCATGCTGTCCTCTGATAGATCTTGTTTAACAAATACTGTTTGTCAGCAAAGTAACTATTTATGTCAACTTAGTTATTTACTTAAATAAATTCCACCATTCAGATTTTACAAACTATTAGGGAAACCAAAAGGATAAAATATGCGTTTAAGTATTATTTTTCACTAAGCAGGCCTAAGATAGGTGGAGTTGGACCCTGGCTGTGGATGGTGTCTTCATGTGCATCAATACCAAAAAATGGTGAAAATGAATGTCATATTAATCAGCACGATTAGTTTTAAGATGTTTGAAAAGTTCAAACAAACGTGTGTATTTAGATAGATCTTTTGTTTCTATGTTGTTGTTTTTGTCTGCCTTCAATATTACTAAATTTGGTGTAGCTTAACCTCTTAGAGTGGGGGCGCTGCGATCAGGTGAAGCTTGCTCGGACTAAACATATTGTTTTGGGAACTATTTTAATATAAAATTGTGTAAGTTCTGTCCTCGGTATAATGTCAGCATCTGCAGCTGGTAGTTCTGATCAAACTGCAAGTCCTGCAATCGATGACAATCGTAAACGAACGAGTCCGACTGATGAAGAACAGGACGAAACTGGAGACAAAAGAAAGGGCAACAGGCGAAAAAGACCAAGGGTAATAATTTCTGTTCTTTGCTTCAACGCGGAATGTACAGAGCCCTTTTTCTTTAACTGTGCATGAAATGTTAAACACCCTGATCAACAATTTGTTTCAATTAGTTACATATTCCCTGTGGACGCGAAATTCTCGAACCGGTTTGCATTACTGTATTCGCACCACCTGCGTTTCGTGACACAGACATTTTTAATTCGACGTTTTTAGTGGTTTATCTTAACAATATGGTTATCTATGACATCAGCACTCATTTGTGGTTTTTTTTAAGAAAAAACGCACGTTATTGTTTGAAGTGTTAACTTGTTTTAAAGTCATTGGTGCATACATTTGTAATTTGCATTGAACTTTCTTTGTATTGCTTCACAGGTGGAGAGCAAAGATTCAGATGAGAAGAATCCTATAAAGATTTCTGACGATGATGATGACACTCCGGACAAAGATAAAAAAGACATAAAACCAACAACAAAGAGTGAATCAAAGGATGATGGGGATAGTGACAATGATGACCCTACTAGCAGTCTGAAATGTGATCCAACAGGTATACTTTACTTAATGTCATTTATTTATACCTTGCCGACATGTATGCAGATGCAAATTGATGCATCTGTAGGAGACCATTTTGAATTCAACTTGTCAAAAATAATATAAATCTCTGAAAATATACATATATATATAATTATATGATGAGTTATAATTATGATTTAACTTGCCAACAACTGTAAACAATTACATTTTTGTTATACCTTAATGTGTACATTGGGGTTTAAAAGTGGGCCTTTTAAGTAATTGACCTTTTTGACCTGTTGAGCTACACTTCATGTGAGAGACCAGGTAGGTAATATAACAACAAATGCTCAGATATGATTATGCATTCTCATAATGTGATTTAAAAGTTTAATACTTAATTCATTTTAATTTAACAACAGTGAAACTCATGTCAACATAACATTAAGTCTAGTTTATGAAAAAGGCTAATTTCTGGTCAGAAAGAACTCCAAATTAATTTTATCTGTCATATATATGTGAGCTGCCACTGCTATTATGACATAAGAAACTAATACGGACATGTTCTGCATTTTAATTAACCGCATCAGAGGTAATAAGAGTTTAAAATTTAATCTGAGGTTGATTCAATGCATATTTCAATTGTGTATATGGGTTAACTATCCCACATACAGCCAATGCATTTTGCATTTTCACTGCCAATGCTTTAAACAACTAAGGCAAAAAGAGAAATGAACAATATTTTATTTAGCCTCAATATTTTCAATTATATATTTCATTTCTTTTATTTATAGAGATTTTCCTTATTTTTGCCTATAGATATCAAATGTTTTAAAAATATTCTGCTGCAGATTTGTGGGACAGTGTTTATAGAAATATGAACAGATACTATTAAACTTTCTTAAGTTTTTTTATTCTTCTGATATAATAGAAATAATAAGGTCTGAAGTTACAATGTGCTTTATTTGTACTAGCAATACATACTTTAATTTGACAGGTTTGGAGGGAGCAGCATTCCAAAGTCGCCTCCCTTTTGACAAGCTGACATCCCAAGAAGCTGCATGTTTTCCTGACATCTTGCAAGGACCGCCACAGACACAGAAATTGTTTCTCTACATCAGAAATAGGGTGGTATGTTTAGCAAACAGTTTACTGCAATATAACCCCTTCCCACTTACAGACACATTTTAACCTATCTGCACTATAAGGGAAGGTAGCCAGTTACCTGGTAAGAATGTTTGTTGTGTGGAGTACTGATGTGAGAAAGCCATGAAAAAAACATTTTAGGTGACCTGGCTGCTTTGATATAACTGAAATACTGTTGTAAAAGGCTTTAAACTCCAATCAATCAGTCAAACTATCTTCAGCAGATGACTTTTGAAATATTGTGGCAGAAAGAGAAATTGCTAATAATGAGCAATTCAATAATTATATTTTAATTATACTTTCATTTAAAGAATTATTTTTCCAAAATATATTCAAAGTCTTCTGCTTTAGATTTGTTTATGTGGAAAAGGGTTAACCCTTTACAAGATTGGATATTGCAAGAATCATCTGTTTTAAAAACATCTCAGGAAAAATGTTTTAACTGAAAACTTGGAAGTATGATTTTAATACAGAACTTAACATATTGTGTGGAAAAGCAATTTTTTTTCTTTCAAACAATTTCTTCTTTCATACAGTGTTTTCAAAATTCACCACTTTTTCAGTTTGTGTCACATTTCTGTAAGCACTGTAAATATTGGATTGAAACAGGTAACCTGTTTTTACGGTCATTTAAGTAGAGGCTGCTGACAAAATTCTTTAATATCAGATAAAAAAGAACTTGAATCATATGCATGGAAAATCAAAAAGATGATTGTCTACTTTAGATTGTTTTGTTATTTCAGCTACAGTTATGGTTAGATAACCCCAAACAACAAGTTACATTTGAATGTGCTATTCCACAGATTGAGGCACCATTCAACAGTAAGTAGTTATCATAGTCACTATCTAAGCCTACCACTCTATTGACATAAATTGTATAGGGTGATGGGCTTAGACCATGATAATATTTATTCTGAGAAGGACACAATTACCAGAGCTCATGATAAGATGGGTATTTATTTGTCCCTTTCCCACAGTGACATATTTTGATGCCTCTGCAGCAGACGACTTTTGAATACATTTTGGCTAAAGGAGCGATTGCTCATTAGAATAACCTTTTGCCACAATGTTTTCTATTCTATTCAAGCTGTTTAAAGTCGCTGCTGCAGATTTCCTGTAAAATTGAAACAGTTAAATCATAGTTCAACGAGCCAATTCTTTTGAATACCCACAACAAAGGGTTTGGTAAGGCATCCAAAGAAACATTATATGGAATCAAACTGTACCCCTTCTTTAACTAGGCATCTGATTGCATTTACAGGTGATGGGCCACTGGTGATGAGGATACATTCCTACTTGGAGAGATTTGGTCTAATCAACTTTGGTGTTTATAAGAGGCTCAAACCCATTCCAGGTGAGTGTATACATGAGAATCCACCATGGCCCAGTGGTTAGAGTCGAGGATTTGGAACTGAGCATCCCAGGTTCGATCCCCAGTTATGTTGGGAGTGAAAATTGTTCATTTAACCCTTCCATTTTGACATAAAACAAATCTGCAGCAGACAACTGTGAAAATATGTCGACGGACATAGGAGATATCTCTGTATATAAAAGTATGAGCAATTTCGTCTTTTGCCACAATTGTTTTCATAAGACGTCTTGCTGCTGAGGTGTTAAAAAGCATGTGTATGTGGGGTTAACTCCTTATCCACTTTGATAGTTTCTGAGTCATCTGCTTTGGTTTAAACTTTTTTGTTTAATTTTCAATTGCTTGCGAAACAAGCTCCTAGCTTATATTAATCACATGCAATGGCTGCTTCTGGGAGACTTAACTAGTTCCCGTGTCGTATGTGTGGGAAAGTCCCTACTTAAGGCAGAACCTGCTCACCACCAGATTCAAACCCAATTAGATTTGTTACGAGAGGCCAACACTATCACTACATCACTGTCTTCATTTGATTTGAAAATATTCAAGGCAAAATTTTATTATAAATTTTAATGAAAGAGTTTTAAGACCTTGTTGTCAAAGAGATTTTGCAAAATGTTAAATCATTTCTTCTTTTCCCACAATGTTTTAAGAAATCCTGCTGCAATCACATAAAAATCATCTGTATCAGGTAAAGAGTTAAAATACTGTTGGTAAGCTTGTGATCACTCACCACCTGTCTTCTTCATCAGTGCACTTCTTGGGAATTGTTTTCTGAATTTGCATGCATTATCTTTTATAGAAATTCATGACACTGTAACAACTTTAGCAACAACTAGTATAAAAGAATGAAAATATGCATTTTTATTTTATCTGGATCTACGGCCAAGTGATTCTTGATGGAGGATTTTAAATGTTGTGAGAAAATTTGCACCAATACTGTAAGATCAGATATGGTGATATAAGGGATATTTGCCAGGATACATTTGATATCTGATGAAAATATTGTTGGAAAAGGAGAACTTGCTTAAAATGAGTGTTTTAGTTTTCTCACTTTGTGGCAAAATGTTGTCTGTTGCAGATTCATCAAACTGGGTCTGTATGTGAGAAAGAGTAAAAATATTTGATTTTATTTCAGTGAAGAAGCATGGTCGTGTAATTATTATTGGAGCCGGAATAGCTGGTCTCTCTGCAGCAAGACAATTACTGGCATTTGGAATGGACTGTATTCTCTTGGAGGCTAGGGTAAGGATTTCTTTTATACTCTATCATAGCTCTAGATAAGAAGAGTATTTCACATCCACAAATCCATATTTGATCATCAAACCCTATGTTGTGGGTGCTCAAAAGAATCGTCTCAGTGAGACGATTCTTTTGAGTACCCACAACATAGGGTTCAATTTTGTCATAAGAGAGATATTGATGGAAAAGACCATGTTACTCCTCCTTATCTAGTGCTCAGCTGCATCATTTAGTGAAGTCCCAAAACAATGTGAAAATTGTATTTATTATAAGCCCATCATAAATACAGGTTGAATACAACAAGCATAATTCAAGTTTCCCTATTACACAAAAGAGAAATTATTTATTTTTCAATTTGACAATTGCTCTATTTCCCCCAATGTTTCAACTTTGTATCAAAAGTGTATTATCATTTTTTCTAACATTGCTTATTTTTCTATGAATGTTTTCAAGGCAGATTACTTTGAGAAAGTCAGGTCAGGTAAATGTTTAACACTTTACCACATAAAGACGCTTTCTGAAGCCTTTGCAGGAGAGGTCTTTTGACATCAATGTGGCAAAAGGAGAAATTGCTCATAATGAGCAGTTTCTCCATTTGCCACATTGATTTCAACTCTATCATTCTATCATTTATATAGATTTTTTATATTTTGAACTTGATAATTTCAAAGTAGTCTGCTGCAGCTTTGATGTACATGTCTATAAGAAATGGTTTAATTATTTTCTGATTCCCAGGATAGAGTTGGAGGTCGTATTGCCACATTCAGAAAGGGTATTTATGTAGCAGATCTGGGCGCTATGGTTGTGACAGGGCTAGGTAAGAAAATTAAATCCTCGTGCGTGACAATGATTCATTCAGACAGAAATCCAGGGGTTGTGAGTTCAAACCCCAGCTCGGCCAACATTCTTTCCGACCTTTGACAAAAGTCACTGAGACAAGTGTTTTCGTCTTCCACCAATGGGCTAACAGTCTATGTGGAAAAGCAGCCAGTTGCTTGGAAAGAATGTTGTGTGGAGTACTGATGTGAGAAAGCCAGGAAACAATTGAGTAGGTGAACTGGTCACTGTGATATGAAATTGTTTGAAAACCACAATCAATCAGTCAGACAGACCCTTTAGATAAGGTTTCCCTTTGTCCAAGTACTTGAATCTTTATTTCTATTTAACCATATACCATTGGTTATCATTATAACATATCTGCCTGCTAGGTTTCAGGATGGTGTTAACTGATAAGTGAGACAATGTAGGTAGTAGACAAGATTTATACTCATATATCCCTTTCCCACATATGACAACTCTCCAGCAACCTTGCAGAAGATGACTGAAAACATACTTGAATATTTTTAGAAACTCCCTTTAAATGAAGGTACAATAGTTGTAAAGAGTTTTGAGCAATAACTTATTTTGTCACCATGTTTTAAAAAGCTGTCTGATGCAGAGGCATCAGAAAGTGTCTCCATGAGGGAAAGGGTAAATGTACCCCCTTTATACATGTATAATAATTTTGTGATACTACATTTTCTAAGTTCTAACACAAATTTGTAATGCCTGCCTTGGAAGGGCTACAATTAAGGATCACGTTTTCATCATCTATTCATCTGTCTTACATGCTTGACCTTGTTTATAGTTAACCCTTCCCCACATACAACTAATCAACAGGAGATGACCTTGTATAATCTCAGCAAAGATAGGAAATATCACTGTCTAATAGTTTAATTATTGAATAGTGATGAAAACATTGTGGCAAAAGGGGAAATTGCTAATTATGAGAAATTTCTCCTTTTGTCAAATTGTTTTCAAAAGTTGTCTGCTGCAGAGGTGTCAGAAAGTATCTATATGAGGGAAAGAGTTCTGATGTTTCCTAGCTAAGCATACACATAGAACAGTCAATAGCATTATGCCTACACATCCATAATAGATTCTATAACTAAAATGCAACTAGTCACCTTTTTGCCTGGCATGTTTCATTTATTTTGATTACAGGAGGTAATCCTATGACAGTAGTCAGTAGACAAGTTAATATGGAACTACACAAAATCAAACAGAAATGTCCTCTGTATGAAAGCAATGGAACTACGGTAAGGAATATTACACATAACATGGTAAAACCTTTATCATAAGATGATCCTGTTTAGATTTCATGTTCTCGCAATTCAGAAGAGTATTAAATGGCGGACATGGATTATTTAGATCAGTCCGACCTCTTGGACACTATCATTGAGATACTTAATCACAGTACACCATCTTATTGTACAAACTTCCTTGAAGCCTCTGGAATAAGGTTAGAACATGAGACAGCCTACATAAGTGTGCAATGTGACTGGAATTTTCCCTTATAAGACCCTAAAGGTCAGTTTGTGTATGGCTTGGCTCATTCTACAGTGCAGATGCATAGGCTGATTCAAGTCCTTGCTTGATTCAAATGTAATCTGAATTTTCTTTTCTGCTCCTTGGGTCTTTTATTATGTTTTAACCTTTACCCAAATACAACAAATCTGCAGCAGATGACTTCGAAAACATGTAGGAAAAGGGTTCATTGGCATTCTTTGTTCATCTATATTATAATGTAAGGAGGTTTAATTTTACACTTCTTGATTGAATTGTTTGATTTTTCCTCATTTTATCTCATACTTATTGTGTATTAAAATGTAATACAATTTGTATCGCCAATAAACTGTACAGGAAATAGACTGCATTTAAGCATTATCATAAGCATCTTTAGGCTGGTTTAAAAAGTCTGATGATTCAGAACTAACCCTTTTCCAAATATAGGCGCTTTCTGATGCCTTTGCAGCAGACGAATTTTGAAACATTGTGACAAAAGGAAAAATTGCTCAAAACAAGCAATTTCCCCTTTTGCCACAAAATTTTCAACTCTTTTCAACAATCAAAATTTCTATTATAGAGATTTTCTGTAGTTACAATTATTATTAGATTTGTATCTTAACCTTTTCCCACATACAAGAAATCTGCAGCAGAAGACTTCGAAGGCATCTCATTTAGCTGTAGGAACCCTTTTATGAAAGTGTAGTTGAAGAGAGTGTGGCAGAAACGAGAAATTTCTCCTTTTGCCACAATGTTTTCAAAAGTCATGCTGCAGGGGCATCAGAAAGCGTCTGTTTGTGGGAAGGGTTAGAAACAGCTTGATTTACACTGACAGGTTCCTAAAGAGAAAGACGAGATGGTAGAGAAAGAATTCAACCGATTATTAGAGGCAACATCCTTCATGTCACATCAAATGGACTTTAACTTTGTCAATAATAAACCAGCTTCTCTTGGGCAAGCTCTTGAAGCAGTTATTAAGTAAGTAAATTTTTGAGATGTATGTTAGTTAATTCCCAACCAATTT
Source organism: Serripes groenlandicus (assembly GCA_031761405.1). Taxonomy (NCBI): domain Eukaryota; kingdom Metazoa; phylum Mollusca; class Bivalvia; order Cardiida; family Cardiidae; genus Serripes; species Serripes groenlandicus. Next base: position 96,203,813 of record JASEVX010000004.1, read on the forward strand.
CACCAAAGGGGACTATAGGGTTAACCCTTTCCCACATACAGCAAACCTGCAGCAGACAACTTTAAACCCCCCAGAAAATCTCCATAAATGAATGAATAATTAATGCAAAAAGTAGCAAACATTGTGGCAAATGGAATAAAATGCTTGTTTTGAGCAATTTCTCCTTTTGCCACACTGTTTTCAAAAGTTGTCTGCTGCAGAGGCATCAGAAAGTGTCTACAGGTGGGAAAGGGTTAACCTTCATACTACTGTCATTCTCTATAACTGGATTATGCAATAACCCTTTCCCACATACAACAAATCTTCTGCAGATGACTTTTAATCAAAACTATGGAAACTATACATGAAAGAGAAACATTTTTAAAAGTCATCTACTGCAGAGGCCTCAGAAAGTATCTGTATGTAGGAAAAGGATAACTAGATATACAGGAGACTATAGAGCTTGGTTCATGAAACTTGGTATATTGATAAAAGCCACTAAATAAGTTATGTTATTAATCTTTACAGTTTGCTTGTTTATCTTGTATTTTATAAATACTTTATCTAAGTGTCTACTTCTTTAAAATCTAACCAGTGCTTCCATTGTTATAAAAGAGTCTGTTAATTGTAAATGCAAATGATTAAAAACAATTAAACTTAGAGAAACAAGGAATGACTTTGTAGTCCTATAAGTGATTTGCTATTGTAAGGCTTGTCAGAACTGGGAAAAAATCTATTGAATAACTGTACAAATTATAATTATTCCTTGTTTTGCAACTGCCTAAATGTATAAAGTAAATACAATGTACTCTTATGAGGTAATAAGCAATTACTTAAAAGTATAATTTCTCCTTTTCCAATAATGTTTATAAAGAATAAGAATGAATTTTATCAGTCTTGTAAATGATGGCTGTGCACAAGATCTTATATCGTTAAAGATGTGTTTATTGTATTTGATGTATTTTGCAGATTACAGGAGAAGCATGTGAAAGAGAAACAGATTGAACATCAAAAAAATATTATAGAACTTCAAGAAAAATTAAAAAAGAATTTAAGTCAGGTATGAAAATAGGAAATTTCAGATTAAGACCATTTCGCTCATACTGACGAAATTTTGAAGAACTGTTGAAAACGTTGTAATAAAAGGAGAAATTCCAACTGTACAGTCAAATTTGCCATCAGCAGCCACCCAAGGGAAATGATAAAACTGACTGCTTGTGACAGGTGGCTGCTGATAAAAAGATTCATTACTTGGTCGGGTTTGTTAAAGTTTCTGTAAGTTCAAATATTATATACAACTGCTAGAAAAGTAATCATTTAGATTACAAATAGTTAATTGTCTATTAAACTAAATTTAAATAAAACATTCATGGGGAAAAACAGACAAGGAATGTTCAAATTATGCTTGTGAAAGAAGACAAAAAGTATGAATAATTTCCCAATTTTCAACAGTGTTTCCAAAAATCGTCTTCTGCAGATAAATGCATGAATTATTTACGTTGAAATTATTTAATTTGTTACAATTTTATTGCTGTTCATTTACAACACATCTCAAAGCAGTCTGCCAAGATAAAATATTTATTTTTAGATCTAAACTCTACATTTAAACATATTTATGAACATTGGTAGCGTTTTTCTATAAATTATTTCATTGTGCTGTCTATTATTTTTTTTAAACCGACGTGCACAACTAACTTGACTATCAAATATCTTTTACTTCACTTTGAAATTCGCCGTACAACTTATCCATATCCAGAAAAAAATAACTTCCGAATATATGTCTACATTTTGCGCACGTTTTATCTGATGATCTTTTGATTTATAATAGTAATGGGACTATAGAATGACTAGAGGCTTCTAATTGGACATTATGTTTCATTTCAATATTACTGTCTAGTGGTCTAAAACGCTCATAAAACTAATTTTCCATTTGTCAATTTTGCCCAACGACGTAAATAGAAAAAAAATCCCATCTTTTTGTTGACGAATTGTGCAACGATCATTGAGGCACTCATCTGCGGCTTTCGGTACCCTACATCTAACATGTAAACAATTATTACGTGTATGAACAAATCTGATAATGTGTGTGTCACAGCATGCTTGATTACCCGTATGTGTGTAACACCGATAATTTTACACCTGGAGAATCTGGGTCGTATATTCATTGACTGTTGTACACAATAGGATTACAGTTAATTTGGACCAATTAGTGTTGCCGTTGGCCGCGTTTCAAAGGGGACCAATGATCAAGGCAGTTTATAGTGTATAATTGGTTGGGTGGGATTTAAAGTGACCGTTTAAAGCCGGTGACCGCTGATCGCATGTGACCACTTGCACAAATTTGACTGTATATTCAATTATTATTCTTTCCTTTACAGAGTTTTTTGTCAATATTCTTCAAAAAAGAATGTTTTATTTCTCCATTGCCTGTCCTATATGCGTTGATTTTAATTTATTATAATTATTTGCTATTGGCATGCACCACAGGTAATCCAACAGCTTGTTACAATTGTTTTACTCTTTCTATCTTGCTATATGGCTCCTATAAAGTTAAAAAAACAATCATTTTTATTCTGTTTGTATCTCATAAACAAACACACCAAATATTGGCAGATGATATATGTGATCCATAGAATACATGCACATTTTACAAATAATTATTGTAGAGAAATAAATAGGAGGCCTTAATCCAAGAACATTGAACTTATATTATGTTCTTCAAAACAAGGACAAATGTATGCTTTATTTTCATTTCAGTGTGTTACTTTGAAAGATAAATCTGATGAACTACATAAACAGTGGAAAGAAGCTTCTGAAGTGAAAACTCCTCGTAATATAACCACAGAATTTTTTATCAAAAGTAAACAAAGGGATCTAAGGGCAGCCCATAAGGTAGGAATTTTGTTTATTGTTTTAATTTCAATTCAATTTCACTGTCGTCAATATTCACAACTGATCATACATTTTTGAACTTTTCAGAGGGAAATTGTCTGTTGTTAAATGCAAGCACAATGATTCCATAATCCACTTTCATCTCTAGAGATTTTCTATATTTTTGCTTGGATATTGTCAATGTCGTGTGATTCAGATTTGTTGCATGTCGCGAAGGGTTAAAACATCTGTCAGAGGAAAATGTGTATCTGAAAAATTGGAAAGATAATTTGGATACAGAACTGAAAACATTGTTGAGGGAAGAAAAAAGAAATTGTAGTTTTGTAAATATTATCATTTTCTTAAATCTTCACAATGGTTATCCTTTCCATAGTAGAGCTTTTTATAGTAATGCCCCAAAGTTTTCAACGTCTTCTGATGCAAATTTGCTTTGTGTTCGCAAGATTGAAGGAATCTTATTAAAAAAGTAGTGTCATAATTTTTTGTAAAAGATGCTCCAAATTTGTCATAGCATATTTGTCTGTTTTCTGGACAAAGATGTCATATGAATTTTGAAAACAATGACAAATATCTCCTATTCTGTTCATTGTACTTACTTGCTTGAATTTATTCTATTGAATGCAGGAGTTCAACCAATTAATGGAACAACAGAAAGAAATTGAAGAAAAAATAGCAGATTTAGAGGCTAATCCTCCAAGGTATACCTATTTTCATGTAGAATTTAGTTTAGATCTAATGTACCATGTATAAGACCATGGACTTGTTATTATGAATTATGTGCTATTATTCATTGAGAAGATTGTCACCAATTGAAAGCACTGTAGACAGTAACAAACTTTTAATAGTACCAGACCCGATTCCAATAAAATCAGACCAAAATGCTTCCCTAGTATATTGGTTCTGACAACACCACAAAAGGTAATCTCAAAATTACCATATTCACTTAAATACTCACAAGCAGGTGTTTTTGTGTCACCTGCGTAGCATGGTAGGCACTTAGGGATTACTTTTTTTTTGTCTGGCGTCTGTCAAACTTCTGACAAATGTTTATATCAATGTGTGTGATTGGTTCACAAAAGGGGGATAATCCAAATATTTGAGTTATTGCCCCTTTTCTGTCAAAAATTTAAATTTTCAAATTACTTTTTTTCTACTCAAAGGATTGGATTGAAACTGCTGACAAATGTTTATATCAATCTTTGTGATGGGTTCACAAAAGGGGGATAATCCAAATATTTGTTATATCAGAGTTATTGCCCCTTTTCTGTCAACAATTTAAATTTTCTGTGACACACGTGCTCCGGGGAGCACTCCATTCTAGTTTTTTGTTTGTCTTTTCTTTACAATTAGAACCACTCAACAATCACCGCTTATATATCTTGTTTATACATGGGCTGTCTGCTCTATTGTATACCTAATGATTTTGTAGGCGACAGTTTGATTGGCTGATGCAAAGTTCATTCTGATTTGAACTGTATGAGGCAGTCATCGGATATATATACAAGCCAGCGAAGTTTAGGTCTGTTTTTATACGACCGTTTCTTAAAAACGCTACGTATTATGGTATGGTCATGTCCCTCCCTCCGTCCCTCTGTCCGTCCCTCCGTCTGTTCGGGTTTTCCGCACTTTTTTCTTACATACTTTGAGCTATTGAGCTGAAATTTTGTATACGGCTTTGTAGTGATGTGTCACAGATCAAGCTCATATTTCCTGGGATTTCGTCAATTTTTGAATGAGTTATGCCCCTTTTTGGACTTAGAATATTTGTTTTCCGCACTTTTATTCTACATGCTTAGATGTATTGAGCTGAAATTATGTATATGGCTTTGTAATCAAGTGTCACAGATCAAGTTCACATTTCCTCAAATTTCGTCAATTTTTGAATGAGTTATGCCCCTTTTTGGACTTAGAATATTGGTTTTCCGCACTTTTTTCCTACATACTTTGAGCTATTGACCTGAAATTTTGTATATGGCTTTATAATCATGTGTCACAGATCAAGTTCACATTTCCTTGGATTTTGTCAATTTTTGCATGAGTTATGCCCCTTTTTAGACTTAGAATATTGATTTTCCGCACTTTTTTCTTACATACTAGCTATTGAGCTGAAATTTTGTATAAGGCTTTGTAGTGATGTCTCACAGATTAAGTTCACTTTATCTTGGATTTCGTCAATTTTTGAATGAGTTATGCCCCTTTTTGGACTTAGAATATTTGTCAATTTCTGCATGAGCTATGCATTTTTCATAGTTTCCCATTATTCTTTAACAACTTATTCCTGAACGACTTTATTAACTTTAAAACAAACAATATATCAAAACAAAGAGGAAACTTACAAAGAAGTTCCTGACGGGCGTATTATGTACCGTTTGCGTTACTCTTGTTAATGAGATAATACCGTAGCCTAAGTGCTTTGGAATATTCTACCATACTCCATAGCCTTTAGTGTACCAATCAAAGTTTTAGTCTAGCTCCTGTGATTTAAAGTGAGGAAAGACCTGCTGGTAAATTGTGCAACCATTTGAAAAATAAAGTTAGATCTGTATTGCTTCTTGTCTTCTCTTTTAAGCTGGTCCATCCAAAACAAATGCTTATCAATAGTTTAAAACATTTGAGATCAGAAGGTCAAAAGTCAAGTTTAATAGATTGTTTCACTCTCTGAATAAATACATAATTTATTTTATAAAATTTCAGTGATGTGTACTTGTCTTCACGAGACCGCCAAATATTAGACTGGCACTTTGCCAACCTGGAGTTTGCCAACGCCACACCCCTGTCTCTTCTTTCACTCAAACATTGGGACCAGGATGACGACTTTGAATTCTCAGGCAGTCATCTCACAGGTAAAGAAAGCTTTATTGTTACTTGACCCTTTTCTACTTGCAGACACATTTTGATGCATCTGCAGCAGACAGCTTTTTAAAAAACACAGTTCCAGAAGATATAGCTAATGATAAGCAATTTCTCTTTTTGATACACTGTTGTCAACTCTTTTCCTTCTTTACACTTTCAAATAAAGAGATTTTCAAAATATTTTTGTAACTATCTGTTGCAGACTTGTTTGATAGGGTAAAACATTTAACTGGTATGATGAGTTAAAAGTGATCTTCTTTGCAATATTTGTAAAAAAACAAACAAATTGTTATATTTAAGTTAGTTTAAACTTATTTATTTTCTATTGATTGCCAAACAAGCTTTAAGCTTGTATTAATCACGCTCAATGTCTGCCTCCTGGATACTTAACCAGTACTTCTGCCATTTGTGTGAAAAAATCCCAATGGCCGAACCCGCTCATCACAGAATTTGAACCCGGGTCCTTTGGTACAAGAGGCCAACGCTCTTCCTCTGTACCACTGTCTTCCACACATTACATTTAGAAAAGTGGAAGTTTGTTTTAGATACCGACAAGGAAACTTTGTGAGAAAAAGAGAAATTGCTTTTGTCCTTTGTTCGTCGTCAACATTTGCTTGGTAACACTCTAGAGGCAACATTTTGCATCCAATCTTCATGAAAGTTTATCAGAAGACATACATCTTTATATAATCTAAGCCAAGTTCGAAACTGGATCATGTGGGGTCACAAACTAGGTCACTAGATCAAATTAAATGAAAATCTTGTTAACACTCTGGAAACCGCATTTTAAACTTTGTCAGAATGTTAGCCTTAGTGATATCTAGGCCAAGTTCGAATATGGGTCAGGTCGGGTCAAAAACTAGGTCACTAGGCCAAATTGTAGAACAATCATGTTAACACTAGAGATCGCATCTTTGACTTGAGCAGCTAGATATCATGTCAGAAAGTTTGTGTTGATGATATCTATGCCAAGTTTGAATATGGGTCAAGTTCGGTCATAAACTAGGTCATTAGGCCATATTGTAGAAAACCTTGTTAAAACTATAGAAACCGCATTTTTGACATGAGCAGCTTGAAACTGTGTCAGAAAGTTTGTCTTGATGATATCTATGCCAAGTTGAACATGGGAAATGTCTGGTCAAAAACTAGGTCATTTGATAACATTTAAGAAAAAGCATTTGGACACTAAACTACAGAAGTCACATTATTTACTTGATCTTGATGAATTTTTGTCAGATTGTTTGTCCTGAATATATCACCCATGTAAATATGGGTTATGTTGGATCAAAAACTATGTCACTAGGTCAAATTTAGGACACTAACACTATAATGGCACACTTTCTTTTTTATTTGATTTAAGAAATTAAGATGGTGTTGTCTTTATGATATCTAAGGCACAAACATTGCCTCCAGGTAAAAACCTCATATTGCCATTGGCGCTAAAAGAGTTAAGTCTTAAATAGCCCATTCTCAGGTGAGTGATCCAGGGCATCATGGCCCTCTTGTTTTTAAAAGATGTCTGCTTCAAAGGTTTTAAATATCATATGTCCCAGGAAAAAGGTTAAATACATTCCAACATTTTGTATTCTGAGTAACATTCAGATAGATTGTTACACATCAGATAATATATGTGTTGTGACAAACACCTTGAGATGCAGATCAAAAGTCTAATATGAAGCTCCTATTGATATACTATGAGAACCTTGTTACTAGTTTGTAATTTGTATGTGTTATTATCTTGTACAGTACGGAATGGGTATTCCTGTGTGCCAGTGGCTCTCTCGGAAGGTTTAGACATCAAACTGAATACAGCCTGCAGACAAGTCCGATGTACTACCTCAGGTAAATGATTTGGTTATCTCTCTTTACAGATCAGATTTAACAATCCTGTCTGATTTCCAAAAGCATTGTGATAAAAGGAGAAATCACTCTATTTGATTTATTATGGCTATTCATTTCTCTATCTCACTTTGATTTTGGTAATATATTGTTATTAGTTATTGGAAGGTGAAACCTGTGCTATTTTGAACACTTTTGTCAAACTTCCAAAATGCAAACAATCTGTAGCAGAGGACTTTGAAAACATCTTGTTAACTTATTGAATAGAGTTGAAAACATTGTGGCAAGAGAAGAATTTGTTCATTATGAGTATATTTTGCTTTTGCCACAATGTTTTCAAAAGTTGCAGGGCCTCAGCTGTCGGTCGCCAAAGTCGCCAAATGCGACAAAAAAATCAAAGTGGCGAAGGAAAAAACAAATTTGAGAAAATAGTTGTGAAAGAAAATGTTGGCAATTTGAGCTGCCATTTTGTTTATATAAATGCTCTAAGCGACGTATATTTTCAACAACACGAGCAAGCTATCGATTTTATCACTTTGTATATATAGCTTATCGCTATAACTTTAACAGGTAATAGGCCTGTAGGAATTTTCTGTACGGGCCCTAATTAAGGAGGAACCCCTACCGGAAGTATAACAAGCCGAATTTGGTGTTTTTGAGTAGGTTAATACCTGCTACATATTAGGTAAGTTCTCGCATAAAATTCGCGGTCTTAGAAATACCAAAATTTTGAGCGTTTCCAAGAGGCCCGGATTTTTTTTTTTTTTTAGATAAAATTTTCAATATTTTTGAAGTCGTCAATTGCGTTTAATAGATAAAGAGAAAAATATGTATTAATGAATGTTTTTTTATATATTGACGAAGCCATGATATTCAAAAATGTGTTATTTTTGTGTTTTTACGTTCATATCTTCTGCGCATGCGCAAATTTAGTTATACGAGTACGGTTTAAATCGGTAAATGAGTTAATTGACACATATATCAAGTTATACCTTTACAAAATCATTTAAACATACCTGTCTGAAGCAAGACATACATTTAGGGGTTAGTTGTGCCTTTCATCTTTTTCACCGATCCATTTATCCGTCTGTCGGTTCATTAATTCAACATTTCGATAAACACAATTTTTTTTATTTTTTTTTTTTATAATAACAATAAACACATTTTATGTATGCTTTTTTACCGTAACTTTGTGACTAATTATCGTTCGATATTTGGGAAATTTTCGAAACTTTTAATCTGTTAATATACTTCAGTTCTTTAATATTTCAGTCCAAACGTGTTTTTTCTGGTCCCAATTCTTTTCCTTCTTTGTCTATATGATTTTACAACGGATAAGTCAAAATTCGAGAATTTACAACATCTCCTGTGTCAAAGTTTTATTTGGTCCCTACTAGAAATTGACCTGCGTATGTGTACGATAATAGTCAAAGTAGGTCATTTTTGTTGACTTGACAGGTAAATTTATAACCACGCTTTGTTTAATTAGCCAAACACAAGCCTGTAAATTACAATTAACTTTTAATTAAATTTTGATTCGCATAATTTGCGATCATTTAAAAACAATAATCATCGTGAACGAAAATCATTCATAATTTAAATTAAATTATCATCAATGAGTAAATGCTGACAAATCGTTTAATTATGTTGTGCTATTTGTATGTTAAATATGTGTACTTGTTATTTATTTATAAGTCAAAGTACGCTTGTGTCGAAGAAAATTTGAAGGGCCCTTCGAATTCGACACAACGATCGAGCGTCGACTGTAATTATAATTAACACAAACCATAGTAATTTCCCTTTTATTGAAAATGACTGAATGATAAGAACAAGCATTTGGTGAGATTTGTTAGCCTAAAAGTATTTTAGGGCATATATAGGTATCGTATTTTTGCGCCCATAGATATGTCAGTCCGCTTATTTGTCGGCCCCATTTGGCTTCAGCGGAACAAATATCTAAAATCAGAGTTAGTATTGCTTTCAAATTTGAAATATGATTTGTTAGCGAACTTTGTACTGCTTTCAACCTATTTAATCGTTAAGGTCATCTTCATTAACATCTGTTTCGATGAGTTTGTTATTGCATTCAGCAAAACATTTACAATTTTCAAGACAGGGTAAACCTGCTGAAAGGCACTGGCATTGCCGACTTGATCCGCACATTTTATCCGTGCAAAACATATGAGTCAAGTCTCTTACTTCTTTTGGAGCTGGGTCTTTTTCGAAATAGACGGGCTGATATGTTCCATTTTCATTTTGTGTCCAACCGTTTAATCGTCGATCAGGTAGGTCTATGACAGGCAAATGATTATGACACCATATATAAGCCTGATAAAAAGCTCTTAACGCCAAATTTTGAGTCAGTTAAACTTTTGTCGCAAATAATGCATAAACTAGCCTTGAAAGTACAATCGTTAAAAATAGTGAAGCCATTGTTTGGTTAATAAATTAAATGTTTAACACAGATTTAGAACAACCTTGATCTCTTCAATACAAGAGCATACTAGCTAGTATAATGTTTACCTTGGAAATTTTCTTACGCAGATATTTTATAAAACTGCGCCACTGCTTACGTCAGAACAAACGACACCCATTGGTCAGTTAATAAATAACACGCTGACATTTATAAATGTATATGTTTATCCTATGTTTTTAACATGAAGGATGCAGAGGGCAATATTGTAAATACTTTTCACAAAGATATTAACAGTTTACTGGATAGTCTCGGTTTATCATATATGCACATGAAATCAGACATTACCAATTCTGACGTTGAAATTGTTATTGGGCAAATAAAAGATAGTTACATTCAAAATTGGTTTTCAGATTTAGATAATTCAGCGAAATTACAATATTACAGATCTTTTAAAAGCTACTTTGAACACGAAAAATATCTCGATTGTATTAATAACAATAATTACAGAATTACAATGACAAGACTAAGATGTTCATCCCACCATTTATTAATTGAGGAAGGACGATATAATAACATCCTTAGGGAAAATAAAATATGTAAAATGTGCAACTGGAATGTTATTGAAAATGAATATCATTTTATACTTATATGTCCTTTGTATCGTCAACTGAGAATCAATTTACTTCCAAATTAGTATCATATTTGGCCATCACTATATCAATTTAAACAACTAATGAAAAATGTAAACTAAGTATATTACGAAAACTTAGTAAATACATATACATGACCAATACTAAACGCGATTCTAAAACAGTACCATAGACTGATAGAAATCCGAAAAAGGTGCTATTCTAAATCCACAAAATAAACAATCCAAGTTTAGTCAACTTGTACGCATTAATATTAATTACACTTTTCTCGAATATTATATATCACATGTCAACATGTAACTATACTATATGTATTGCTATACAATTGTTTATTATGTATATGTTGCAACAACATGTAAAATGTTATGCAAATAAAGAACTTGAACTTAATCTTGTAAAATAAATCAGTTGATTCAAGCTCTATATTCAACTGATAGATTAAACCACACACATGTTTTTAAAAGAGTATAAAGACCGGTTAAATGTCGACTGAATGATAAATAATTTGTTAATTAGTCAATATTATGTAGATGTACAAACTTTAAATAAAATTATCCACTAATCATTTTAAATTGACACGCTGACATTTATAATTTATTACGTTGATATATGAAGCAATTGATTTCAGATAAATTCATTTAATAAAAACTGTATTAAAATTGCGCATTCAGAACGATCATACTATATGTGCTTAACGATAAGTAAACTGTTAATTAGACAATGTTATGTACACATTTTAAATTGCTTTAAACGCCGATTACATAGGTTCATTTTCATGTTTACAAACACAATCATTGATAAATTCAATACGTTAAACGTCTTTAATAAAACAATAACAATAAACCTTATGAATCATATACTTTTGGAAGATATCCGAAACATACGTATTATCCGAACTACTCTTCTTTTACTTTCACTTTCCTATATAAAATAAAGGAAAATTTTCCTAGTTTGAAGCGTCAATAACTTTTTCTGTAAGAGACGGATTTCTATGCGATTTTTTTTGGTAAACATGTACATATATACCTTCAGGAAAATATCAATATCGCTTTGTTATACTTCCGGTAGAACCTTTGAAAAAATCCAACCCGTTTTCTACAGGCCTATAACCAGTCTTGATATTTGACAATGTGAAGGTCAAGTTACTGTGTGATCGGAGGTTTTTCACACGTTTAATTTGATATTGGATGAATTATTGTCATGACTAATTAACTGATGTTGTTATTGTCAATTATAGAGACACGCGGTTAACTGTTTGCTCTTTGATTGGACATATTTTTTTTTTAATTTGAACATGTTTTCGTCCGTTATCAAGATTATGTTTGACCAAACACTTTCGGGTACGGACAATTAAAGAAGTTTAGTTTAAATGTGGACCCATTAGTTGTATGAAACTCTAGTGAAAAACAAAAGTAATTGTTTTAATGAACTATAGCGTATACAAAATGCCTTCGAAACATAAACTTGATTGTCTCTTTTCTGAACTTTTTGCCAAAATGCAAAAACAAACTAAATAATGCTTTTTCCACCTCTGAATAGAAAGAAATTGACAAATGTGTACTTTGCTGCAAAGCAGATATTGTTATGATAGTTACTGTTACTTTTGTATACAACATAACAAATGAGCTATTGGTAAATGAAATAAAAGAAGAATTAATGTATTTGATTTTTCTGTTCTCTTTGTCCATTCACTTGTTTCCACGTAAAAATAATATGCAACAAAGTTGGCTCCAACTTTGGCTATTTTGGCTCTTTTTAGCTCGACTATTCGAAGAATATGAGAGCTATACTACTCACCCTGGCGTCGGCGTCGGCGTCGGCGTCCACGTCACACTTTGGTTAAGGTTTTGCATGCAAGTTCTTAAATACTACATGTATTGCATTGAAACTTTCTACAACCCTACCAAACTATCACACCAATGTAGATTATCAAGTTAGATAACTCTATCCTGCATTTTATGCAAGTTATGGCCCTTTTTTACTTAGAAATTCTGGTTAAAGTTTTGCGTGCAACTAAAGTAAGAGTCCATATCTCAGTATTTAATTGATGCATTGCATTGAAACTTTAAACAGCACTACCCAACTATCACACCTATGTAGATTATTAAGTTAGATAACTCTATCCTGCATTTTATGCAAGTTATGGCCCTTTTTTTACTTAGAAATTCTGGTTAAAGTTTTGCGTGCAACTAAATTAAGAGTCCATATCTCAGTATTTACTTGATGCATTGCATTGAAACTTTCTACAACCCTACCCAACTATCACACCTGTGTAGATTATCATCTAAGATAACTCTATCCTGCATTTTATGCAAGTTATGGCCCTTTTTTTACTTAGAAATTCTGGTTAAAGTTTTGCATGCAACTAAATTAAGAGTCCATATCTCAGTATATACTTGATGCATTGCATTGAACCTTTATACAACCCTACCCAACTATTACACCTATGTAGATTAACAAGTTAGAGTTATGCATTTTAGGCAAGTTATGGCACTTTTTTTTACTTAGAAATTCTGGTTAAAGTTTTGCGTGCTACTAAATTAAGAGTCCATATCTCAGTATTTACTTGCTGCATTGCATTGAAACTTTCTACAACCCTACCCAACTATTACACCTGTGTAGATTATCAAGTATGATAGCTCTATTCTGCATTTTATGCAAGTTATGGCCCTTTTTTTACTTAGAAATACTGGTTAAAGTTTTGCGTGCAACTAAATTAAGAGTCCACGTCTCAGTATATACTTGATGCATTGCATTGAACCTTTATACAACCCTACCCAACTATCACACCTATGTAGATTATCAAGTATGATAACTCTATCCTGCATTTTATGCAAGTTATGGCCTTTTTGGACTTATAAATTCTGGTTAAAGTTTTGCATGCAACTACATAAAGAGACCATCTCTTAGTAAGTACTTGATGCATTGCATTGAAACGTTATACAGCCCTTACCAACCAGCATTTTATGCAAGTTATGGACCTTTTTGGACTTAGAAATTCTGGTTAAAGTTTTGCAACTACATTTAGAGTGTAATCTCAGTAACAACTTGAACAATTGTATTGAAACTTTATACAACCTTTCCCAATTGTACAACTATAAACACAACCAATTAAGATAACTCTATCCTGTATATGGTGCAAATTGTTGCCCTTTTTATGCCCCCGGAATCTCCGATTCGGTGGGCATATAGTTTTTGGCCTGTCTGTTGGTTGGTTGGTCTGTTGGTCTGTCTGTCTGTCTGCACAAAAAAAACTTTAACCTTGACCACTACTTTTGAACCATAACAGGTACGGCTACCATATTTCACATGTGTATTCCTTGTGACATGACCTTTCTGTCAGTACCAAAATTTTAGACCTTGCGACCTTGACCTTTGACCTAGAGGTTGCCATTCTCGAAAAAAACTTTAACCTTGGCCATTACTTTTGAACCATAACAGATACGGCTACCATATTTCACATGTGTATTCCTTGTGACATGACCTTTCTGTCAGTACCAACATTTTTGACCTTGCGACCTTGACCTTTGACCTAGATGTTGCCATACTAAAAAAAAACTTTAACCATGGCCATTTCTTTTGAACCATAACAGGTACGGCTACCATATTTCACATGTGTATTCCTTGTGACATGACCTTTCTGTCAGTACCAACATTTTTGACCTTGCGACCTTGACCTTTGACCTAGATGTTGCCATTCTCGAAAAAAACTTTAACCTTGGCCATTACTTTTGAACCATAACAGATACGGCTACCATATTTCACATGTGTATTCCTTGTGACATGACCTTTCTGTCAGTACCAACATTTTTCACCTTGCGACCTTGACCTTGACCTAGATGTTGCCATTCTCGAAAAAAAAATTAACCTTGGCCATTTCTTTTGAACCATAACAGGTATGGCTACCATATTTCACATGTGTATTCCTTGTGACATGACCTTTCTGTCAGTACCTTGCGACCTTGACCTTGACCTAGATGTTGCCATTCTCGAAAAAAACTTTAACCTTGGCCATTACTTTTGAACCATAACAGGTATGGCTACCATATTTCACATGTCAGTACCAACATTTTTGACCTTGCGACCTTGACCTTTGACCTAGATGTTGCCATTCTCGAAAAAAACTTTAACCTTGGCCATTACTTTTGAACCATAACAGATACGGCTACCATATTTCATATGTGTATTCCTTGTGACATGACCTTTCTGTCAGTACCAACATTTTTGACCTTGCGACCTTTACCTTTGACCTAGATGTTGCCATTTTCAATTTTTTTTTTAACCTTCCCCACTACTTTTGAACAATAACAGGTAATGCTACCATATTTCACATGTGTATACCTTGCGACCTTGACCTTTGACCTAGATGTTGCCATTGGGGGGCATCAGTGTTTCACAAACACATCTTGTTTTACTTAGAAATTATGGTTAAAGGTTTGCGTGCAACTACATTAAGAGTCCATATCTTAGTAACTACTTGATGCATTCCATTGAAAGGTTATACAACCCTATCTAACCATCAAACCTATGAAAATAATCATGTTAAATAACACTATCCTGCATATAATGCAAATTATCACCCACTAAGAAATTGTGGTTAATGTTTTGCATGCAACTACATTAGAGTCCATTATCTCGGTAACTTAAATAAGCGGTGGAATAGTCGAGCGCGCTGTCCTCCGACAGCTCTTGTTTTTTTTTCAATTTGGCGAATGTGTTGGTAAAAGAAATTTTTTGTTCAGGGTAGACCCTAAGTTGTCTGCTGTAGAGGCATCAAAAAGCATCTGTATGTGATAAAAGGTTAAAGACTTGAAAATGTTATAGTATGTAAAGCCATAACAAGTAGAAGCTTTGGTTCATTACTAATACAAATTGCTAATTTTGAGTAAATTTTCCTTCTCTCACACTATTTTCAAAAGTCTTCTGCTGCAGATGCGTCAAAATGCCTTTTCATGTGGGAAAGAGTTAACTTCCTTATCTAGATCTCTGATTATAGATGTATTTTTTACTTCTAGGTGTGGAGGTACTAACGAGTAATGCTAAAAACAACAGTAATCAACAGACCATTAAAGGGGATGCTCTGTTGTGTACATTACCACTTGGCGTGATGAAGGAGAGCGTTAAAGGAACAAGTCTCAATGCTGTACAGTTTATACCACCTTTACCGGAGTGGAAATCTGCCGCCATACAGAGAATGGGCTTTGGTAATCTCAACAAGGTGAGTAATATGCTTCTTATTCAAAGGTCCCAGGTTCCCATTGGTAAACCTTTAGACTTTTCCATACTTTTTGGGTGAGTATTTGTTAAGGTTTCTGTAATCAGACACTGACATTGTTTGTTAACCCTTTCCCTCATACGGCAATTCTGCAGCAGACGACTTTGAACGTATTTTGTCAAAAAATAGAAAATCTCTACAATTGAATGGATAACCTATGACAAAAAGTGGAAAACATTGTGGCAAAAGGAGAAATTGCATGTTTTGTGCAATTTCTTCGTTTGTCACTATGTTTTCAAAAAGCCGTCTGCTGCAGAGGCGTCAGAAAGCGCCTATATGAGGGAAAGGGTTAAATGTTATAAGAAATTGCATCACAATTAATGCTCTTATCCTAAAAATGGGTTAAAAATAAACCTTACTTCAGTTTGTGTGTCAGTTTAAGGATATGTTCTTATTTAATACTTGTTTTGATTATTTTTGAGTCATAATCCATTCAAATTCGGTAAACATTTCACTCTTTATGCAACATTTAATTTTAGACTTTGTTATAAAAGTGCCACCTACTTTTATAACAAAGCAATAGCAAGTTATAAAGTATAGTTTATGTATTACAATATGCTTCAATGACAAATTCATACAATCTTGAATAGTCCTTAGTGTAATTCTTCTAATTATAAGCTCACCTGAGCCGAAATTGTGGTTCAAATTTACTTCTCTAAAACTAATGGTCCTGTTTCAACCAAACTTCACAGGAATGTTCCTTGGTTGACCCTCATCAAACAATGTTTAAAGATCTTAATTCTTGGTAGAACTTTTGGTTGCAGCATCAAAAGTGGGGTGGGAAATGGCAAAACTTTAAAATTCTTCTAATCGGAATCCACTTGTCGAAATTTCGAAGTTAATTTAGTAGAAATGCTTCTTGGGTGACTCTACAAAAAATGTTCAAGCTATATTGATTGGTTGAAAAAGATCGCGATTTGGTGGCTAAAAAATGGGCAAAATGACAAAACTTAATAATTCTATTCTTATGAAAGTGCATGTCGTATTTCAAGATAAATTGGAAAAATGTTCCCTTAGAGACCCTTTACACAATTTGTTCAACCCAATTTGATTGGCCGAAAGACATTGCAACCTGGCAGCATCAGAAAAGGGGTAAAATGAACTTTTAGCTTCAAATGACATCTCCAAATTCACTGGACCAATTTCAACCAACTTCACAGGAATATTCCTTTGGTGGTCCTCTTTAAAAAAAAATCAAAAGATTTAAATTCTATTTAGAACATTAGTTGCTGCGTCATCATAAAGGGGTGCAAAATGCCTAAATGTTTAAAATTCTTCTTCTCTTAATCCGCTGGTCGGTTCCCCAGATAATTAGATAGAAATATTCATTAAGTGACCATTTACCAAATTGTTCAAGCCATACTGGTAAGTTGAAAAACATGGTGACCAGGCAGCATCAGAAAAAGGTCAAGGATAAAACTTTATAATTCCATTTCTTTATAAAGTTTGTGTCAGATTTCAACCTTATTCAGCAGAATTGTCCCTTCAGTGACCCTCAAAATAAATCATTCATGCCATATTGATTGAAAAAAAATAGCCAGCAGGCAACAAAAGGCAATTGGTAAAATGGAATGGAACACCATGATGACCACTGGTCCGATATCAACCAAAGAGGAATGTTCCTTTGTTGGTCCTTTTTTCATTTTGTTTAAAAATTCAATGCCTTATTACAAATGCCCTTAACTGATAAGGTATTATATTAACCGTGTCAAATACTTGCAGTTTCATTACCACCGTAATCAAATTTTCCCTGATGTAAGGCATTATATATTTGCTACTATACCATCACTCAGGTGATTGTTTAGAGCCATCTTGGCCCTCTTATAAATTATAAATTATGACATGGTTCATTGATATTTTCAGGTTGTTTTGTGTTTTGACAGAGTATTTTGGGACCCTAATTCTAACTTATTTGGTCATGTTGGCAGTACAACGGCTAGTAGAGGGGAGTTATTTTTATTCTGGAATCTCTATAAAGCTCCTGTGTTACTAGCCCTGGTTGCTGGGGACGCTGCAGCCATCATGGAAAATGTTAGTGATGATGTGATTGTGGGAAGATCTATTGCTGTATTGAAAGGAATCTTCGGAAATAATGCTGTGCCTCAGGTAAGCTACAACACCAGTTGTATTCGCATTCGCATTTTAAGCTCATCAGAGTATGGGTTAAGCTATTGTGATCAATCAACGTCTGGCGGTGTCGGTCTGTTTTACTTTTTCTTACAAACAACTTTTCCTCCTTAACCACTAAACCAAATTCAAAATAATATCACCGGAATGTTCCTGAGATGGTTCTCTTTCAAATTTGTTCAATATTTGTTTATTCCATGTTCCTTTTATTGCTGTGTAATCAAGAACAGGTGAAAATGCCAAACTTTAAAAATCTTCTTCTCCAAAGGCATTGGCCCGATTTGAAAATTATCTTGCATAAATATTCCTTGGGTATCCCTCTACCAAGATTGTTCAAATTATTCTGATCCGTTAATTGACATGGACGTCAAGGGTGGAGCTTGTTTTCCTTATATGTGTATAGTACAAAATTTAAAACATTCTTGTTCATAAGTACTTTCCCAAATTGAAAATAAGATGTTCCTTTGGTGGCCCTCTATCAAGATTGTTTAAATTATTTAATCTGTTAACAAACATGGCTGCCAGGGAGTGGGGCTTGTTGTTTAAACAAAATCTTGTTCAAAAGTACTTTCCCAAATTGAAAATAAGATGTTTCTTTGGTGGCCCTCTACCAAGATTGTTTAAATTATTTAACCTGTTAACAAACATGGCTGCCAGGGAGTGGGGCTTGTTGTTCTTATGTGTATATGTAGTAAAAATCTTAGTATACAAAAGCACTAGTCATATTTGAAAAAAACCTTAGGTGACTCTTCTAAGATTGTTGAAACTAGTTTGATCTGTTGAAAAACATGGCCACCATGGGGGGGTGGGGCTTATATGTAATGTTATAAAGTGAAAACTTTAAAAATGATACAGGCCCGATTTGAAAATATTATGGCATATAGGTTCCATGGGTGACCCTTTTACAAAGCTTGATCAAACTACTCTGATATGTTGATGAACATGGTTGCCAGGGGACAGAGCTTGTCTTTCTTATATGTATCTATAGACAAAACTTTAAAAAATTTCTTGAACAAAAGTAAACCTCGATTTAAAAATATCTTGACACACAGTAGCGTTTAAGGAAATTGAGGGAATTTCCCCTTTTCCACTGTGTTTTCAACAGTTTTTAGCTCTACTGGCCAAAGGCCAGAAGGGCTTATGTCGTGGCGATTTGTCCGTCGTCTGTGCGTGTGTGCGTCCGTCCGTCCCTAAACAATTTCTTGTTAACACGATACAGTCTTCACTTTTGATTGTATCTCAACCAAACTTATACAGTAGTTAGATATCCATGAGAGCTCGGTTCCTTTCGAAAACCATGATCCGCCCATGCATGACTGGATTATGGCCCTTGAAATGGTCAAAATTGCTATAAAAGAGCTTGTTAACACGATACAGTCTTCACTTTTGATTGTATCTCAACCAAACTTATACAGTAGTTAGATATCCATGAGAGTTTGGTTCATTTCTAAAAAACGGCCAGATCTATGGCTGGATTATGGCCCTTGAAATTGTCAAAATTGCTATAATACAGCTTGTGAACACAATAGAGCTTCCATTTACTATCTGATCTTCACCAAACTTAGATGGTATTTGAATATTGATGACATATTGGTTCCTTTTGAAACAAGCCAGATCAATGCCAGTAGAGCAAAGGCCCTCATGGGCCTCTTGTTTAACAACAGAGGCATCTAAAATTGACTCTTATCATTCAGAGAAATGGTTATACTTGATACAAATCTTTTTATACCATAGGAAATGAAAACATTTTTTTCTGAGTATTAACATACCAAAGTCAGTAATTTATACTTAGTAGTAATCTCTATCTCTGAAACAGATGCATTTTGATGCACCTGCAGCAGACAACTCTTGAAAATATTGTGTTAAAAGGAGAAATTGCCCAAAATGAGCAATTTTTCCTTTTCCCACAATGTTTTCAAATCTTTCTCAAATTACAAGTAAAAGTGTTATATGTATGTATATTATATTTACAGCCAAAGGAAACTTTAGTCACTAGGTGGCGAGCTGATCCCTGGGCGAGAGGATCATACTCATTTGTCGCAGCAGGATCATCAGGTGATTACCAATCTACATATCTTTTGTAAAAGAAATATCAGAAGTTACATTCATATAAGGTGTCAGCTGTGGCTAAGTGGGAAGTGTGTGGGATTGGGAGCTGGCAGTCCCAGGTTCAACCCCCATTTTCAGTGGTTATGATGGAGTGACCTAGGCCAAGGTTCATTACCTAGCATATCATCAATTATGTGTTCTGTCACAAAGATATAACTTATAATCTTGAATGTGGCTTTAAAAAAAAAAAAAAATTATACCATACAACTAGCATGCATGTTTCCATCCTTTCAATATATCATTGAAGATGGTCTGTCTTAGTTTAACTACTTTAAACACAAAATGTTTATGACTTCTTTATTGAATTTGAAAATTACATGACATTGTATTGAAAATTACATAGCCTTTTTAATTGCATTTTCGGGCTAATTCTGTTTTGACAGTCTCTTAATATAACACTTTATATTTTAGGAAACGACTATGATTTAATGGCCACACCCATATCACCACAACAAGGTGCCATGCCACGCCTGTTCTTTGCTGGGGAACATACAATCAGGAACTACCCGGCCACTGTTCATGGAGCAATGTTGAGTGGTCTCAGAGAAGCTGGGAGAATTGCTGACCAGTTTTTGGGAGCCCCATATGTTATTCCAAACAGACAGCCAACTCAACCTGTGTAATGGGTTATCTCAGCATGTGCATGAGAAAAAGGTACATGTTGGCATTTCGGAACAGTGAAGGATTACATCTTCTAGTCCACCTGCTCAGTCTTATCATTATCTACATAAGTTAACATAATCTTCTTACAAGCTTGTGTAAGTAATATCTGAACAGTGTAGATCTTGGTCAGACTGTGCAGATGTACAGCCTGATCTTGATCTATGCTGTTAACCAAAAGCCAACTTGTACCTTTTCTGATACACTGACACATTACAGTAATATATCATGACAAACAGTGCCCACCAAATGTCTGACGACAATTCTCATGTTTACGATAGTTTTATATTCTCCTGCTTTTAACCCTCTTTCCCAAATACAGTAAATATGAGGCAGATGACTTTGAAATCATCTAGGCAAAAATATGAAAAATCATTATGGTTGAAAGAATAAATTAATGTTTAGAGTTGAAAACATTTTGGCAAAAGGAGAAATTGCTTGTTTTGAGATATTTCTCCGTTTCCTACAATGTTTTCCATAGTGTTCTCGACTCCTTCAGAAGTATCAATAATATGTTTCTATGAAGGAGCATATTTATCTCTATAGAGCAACACCTCTCTATAACAGCTGCATTTATGTGCCTCTACTAGAAGATGCTCTGGAGAGATTACACTGTACACTGCTCCCCATTAATGCCGAGTGCGAGGGTAAACAACCTCAGCAAAGAAGAAGACTACACCAAAACAGTTCAGCCTAGGATCCATCCGTACACTTGGTAGGCAGATTGTTATATATCAATAGTTAAATCCTGTCCTTATATAGTTATGTTAATCAAAGGTCAAGATCACAATAACTTTTTGTTCGTGCTCTTGAATATCTTGTGAAAGATGTTTGGTTTTCAAGATTTAATGGCTCTGTTTCTCATTGTATGAAAATTAAATCAAGGAGTCTCAACTGTGTTCAAAAATGTTTTAATTTTCATTGATTCTTTAATTGACTGTATATGTCTCGGCGTTGATATTATTCATTTTTGAAACAGTGTGGTTATGAGAAATTGCTTATAAAAGGAGTGGTTCTTATTTATTCTTTTAGATAACCTGAGCTGAAGACTCAATCATGAATGCCATCGTTAATCTTTACTTTTGAACGACATCTTCTCCTAAACCACAAAACCAATTTCAACCAAACTTCACAGGAATGTTCCTTTGATGGTCCTCTTTCAAAAAGGATTTAAATTCTATGGTGGTGCGGCATGAGAAAGGGAAGTGAGGGAATGCCCAATTTTTAAAATTCTACTCCTCAGAATATTCTTGTTCGATTCCAATATATTTGGGTAGAAATGTTCCTTTAGTGACCTTTTACAAAATGTGTTCAAGCCATATTTACCAGGACAAAGGGCAAAATTTATTTAAGTTTTTGTTTGATTTTAAGAGAATTAAGCAGAAATATTCCTCTACAAAATCTGTTCAAGCCATATTGATTCAATGTAAAAGATAGTCGCCAGGCGGCATTAGAAAAGGGGTAAAATTGATGTTTAGCTTCAAACCACATCTCTTTTTAAACCATTGGTCAAATATCAACCAAACTTCACAGGATTGTTCCTTTGATGGTCTTTTTAAAAAAAATCAAAGATTAAATACCTTATGACAACTTCCACTCTTGATCAAGTTTTCCGTGATATTAGCAGTTACATGTTTGATGCTATATTATCAGTCGGGTCATTGATTTAGGGACATCTTGGACCTCTTGTTTAAAACGGTAGTGGAAGTGAGTAATTGGTTATAAAAGAACATTGGTCATAAGATATTATTTGGCCATACATACATCCAAGCTTCATGAAGCCTAGATAAAGTGGAGTAAATAGGCATTATATCACAGCATCTGTCTTATTGCAGTTAAATCCTATGTTGTTGGAACTCAAACAAAATGTGTTTGTGAGACAATTGTGTGTGTGTACCCACAATAAGTATTTTTGAAGATAAAATATACCCCTTATATATAGAGGGCTAGTTAGTTTGCAACATGTTCTTATTATAAATTATTTATTTTTCTTAGACAATGTACATATATGCCTGTCTTGATGTTTCTTCAGAGTTCATTTGTTTGGACATGTTGAATGTAATTTTCATGTCATTGTTGTTTTGTTAGAGATAATTGTTTTTGAATTAAGTATTTTTTCTACATAAATGATAATTGCTTCAGCTTATTTCCCCTACATAAACTGTTTTAGCTTTGAAAGCACTTGTTTTTGTACTTGAAAGTACATGTACATTTTACCCTTTCCCACATACAAGAAATCTGTAGCAAGCGACTTTGAAATTCTCGTGGCAAAAATATGCAAAATCTTTATAAACGACAGTATACTGGTAGTTGAAAAAGTTGTGGCAATAGGAGAAATTGCATGTTTTGAGCAATTTCTTCTTGTGTCACAATGTATTCAAAAAGTCTTTTGATGCAGAGGCGTCAGAAAGTGTCTTAATGAGGGAAAGGGAGGGTTAAGAACTTACATCATTTACACTCACTATCCACAGATTGACTAAAATGGAAAACCATGAGTTTGGTGTTTACTTGAGATACCTACAATATTGATTAAACTGGTTACATATCGTTTTTGAAGAAGACTTTGAAAGGGAGGTAATTGAGTAAATCATGTTACTGATCACTGTTTTATGTTATTAATCCATTACCTGATGTATGATCTTAACAATTTCCCACATACATAAAATCTGCAGCAGACGACTACCAAAAAGTCTAGGCAAAATAATGGAAAGTTGAAATTATGTAGAAGGTTTGAAAACATTATGGCAAAAAGAGAAATGGCTCATTAAGAGCAATTTTCTCCATTTTCCACAATTTTTTCAATAGGCGTCTGCTGCAGGTGTCTTCATGTGGGACATGGGTTAAAGTGTTTAAAAGTAAATACATCTGATGAAAATATTGGAAACTGTGGACAAATGGAAACGCGATATTGTTACGGTACACACAAATTATCGATGTGAAATGACAAATTGCTCAGTTTTTGCGTTTGATTCTTTTCCAGCATTGTTTTCGAAATGTGTGAAAGAGATGCATCAAAATTTGGTTCTATTAGGGAAAAGAATAATCAGGGTAAATGCTTCATATCCTCTTCCCACTTGCAAATACATTTTGACGCATCTGCAGCAGCCGAATTCTGAAAATATTGTAATGAAAGGAAAAAAATTGCTATAATAAAACGGGAATCTTTTTGCCTTTTACTACAATGTATTAAAATTACTAAGTTGAGAATATTCTTAGAAGAGGAGATATTGCTCCTTTCCTTAACCCTTTTCCACTTACAACAAATCTGCAGCAGACGAATTTGAAAGTATACCGAAAAGAAAATGGAAACTCTGTTTAAATGAAAGTTCAATAATTGAATAGAGTTGAAAACATGGTGACAAAAGGAGAAATTGCTTGTTTTGAGCAATTTCTTCTTTTGTCGACATGTTTTCAAAAAACTATCTGCTGGCGAGGCATCAGAAAGCTTCATTGTGAGGCAAAGGGTTAATTTGTTTTAAAAAGGCTTTGTTTTTTCAGGGAAATAGTAAAATTTCATTACACACTATGATCAGGAAATATTGTTCATGCAATGGAATATAGATCTATAAAACAGATGTAAGAAATATCCAACGTGAAATTTCTTCTTTTCATCTTAGCATTGTAATTCATGCATGTGACATCTCATACACAATTTTGTGTTCATAATTAAATGATCTTAGAGAGAAATGTGTCCAGTTGTTTTTAATTATTGATCCCTGGCTGGATCTTACCTCAGAATGGTAGAGGCTGAGAATCTCCCTGCATTAGAGGCTGAAAATATCTCTGCATTCGAGGCCTAGAACTTCCCTGCTTAAGAGGTTGAGAACTTCCCTGCATTAGAGGCTGAGAATTTTTCTGCATTAGAAGCACTAAGATAGCATTTTAACCCTTTTGTCAAAACTGTATTATAGTAAAGTGCAACCTCTCCAGAGCAGCATCTAATGGCGGCAAATTAATGCAGCTGTTCTAGAGATGTGTCGCTCTATGAAGGATTGTATTTCCCTTTTCCCACAAATGATTCCCAACAGGTGTAAGGGTTAAAACCTCCATGCTTAAAGGTGCAGGAATTAGCTTTACAACTGTTACATCAATGTCAGGAGAATTATGTCAGTAGTGCTGCTAAAAACCCAGAGACATAACTGAAATACTGTTGAAAGGTGAGCAAAACCCCGTGACATAACTGAAATACTGTTGAAAGGTGAGCAAAACCCTGTGACATAACTGAAATACAGTTGAAAGGTGAACAAAACCCTGTGACATAACTGAAAGCCGAACAAAACCCTGTGACATAACTGAAATACTGTTGAAAGCCGAGCAAAACCCTGTGACATAACTGAAATACTGTTGAAAGGTAAGCAAAACCCTGAGACATAACTGAAATACTGTTGAAAGGTGAGCAAAACCCCGTGACATAACTGAAATACTGTTGAAAGGTGAGCAAAACCCTGTGACATAACTGAAATACAGTTGAAAGCCGAACAAAACCCTGTGACATAACTGAAATACTGTTGAAAGCCGAGCAAAACCCTGTGACATAACTGAAATACTGTTGAAAGGTAAGCAAAACCCTGAGACATAACTGAAATACTGTTGAAAGGTGAGCAAACCCTGTGACATAACTGAAATACTGGTGAAAGCCGAGCAAAACCCTGAGACATAACTGAAATACTGGTGAAAGGTGAGCAAAACCCTGTGACATAACTGAAATACTGTTGAAAGCCAAGCAAAACCCTGTGACATAACTGAAATACTATTGAAAGGTGAGCAAAACCCTGTGACATAACTGAAATACTGGTGAAAGCCGAGCAAAACCCTGAGACATAACTGAAATACTGTTGAAAGGTGAGCAAAACCCTGTGACATAACTGAAATACTGTTGAAAGGTGAGCAAAACCCTGTGACATAACTGAAATACTGTTGAAAGCCGAGCAAAACCCTGTGACATAACTGAAATACTGGTGAAAGCCGAACACCATTCAAACAAACAAAATATTACCTACCTCCATTAAAAACAATGTTAATTTTTTTTGTCCATATTTTCCTTTCCCTTATCATTAGATGTGGGACTAATAAATATGTTGCTCCTTACCATTTCCCACCTGCAGACAACATTTGAAAACATTGTGGCAAAAGAAGAAATTGCTGTTTATATACGCCCGTTTTGAAAAAAAGGATCATATAGTTTTACCTGCAGCGTACGGGCGGGCGGTTATCAGTATGTGAATTGACATAATATCTCAGACAAGTTCGATAATTAGCCATATCGCTATAGTCACTCTGAAGTTATTGCCCTTTAATTATAGAAATTATCTTAAATTGATCTTGTCTGCTCAATTACTTAAGAAACTCTTGGTCCAATCACCACTAAATTTAGTCAAAAGACTTTTTGGCATAATATCTGGGACAAGTTCTATAACCAGTCATATCGCTGTGGTCAATCGAGAGTTATTGTATTGTCCGATCAATAACTTTTGAAGCTTTTATCCAATCATCACCAAATTTAGTCAGAATGTGTATGGGCATAATATCTCGGACAAGTGCTATAATCACTTGAGTCATTGTATTTGATCATCACCAACTTAGACAATATGTTGATGGGCAGAATATCTTGGTCAGGTGCGATAACCAACCTCGTTATCTTAGTCACTTCACACTTATATCCCTCGAAATGGCCAAAACTATATGAACAGTGTCCGCTCTCTACATTTGCCTGACGTACAACCAATTATCACTATACTTGGTCTCAAAAAAATAGGACGGGCATATTTTTGACATTTGGCGCT
The DNA here is from genome assembly GCA_031761405.1 of Serripes groenlandicus. Lineage (NCBI taxonomy): Eukaryota > Metazoa > Mollusca > Bivalvia > Cardiida > Cardiidae > Serripes > Serripes groenlandicus. The sequence continues at coordinate 96,230,396 of JASEVX010000004.1, forward strand.
CTTGTTCCTTTTGTTACAGTGTTATCAACTCTCCAGTAATTACACTGACAATTTAAGATTTTTTTTGCCAAGATATTAACTAAATCAGCTGCAGATTTGTTGTATGCGGGAAAGGGTTACTGTGTTTTTGTTTCTACAGCGTGCAGAACTGATAGGTTAAACTCAACCCTAAAATAGCTTCATATTAATTAAGGTTCATGGTTGACCCTCACACCACATACAGCAAATCTGCAGCAGACAACTTCGAAAACATCTTTGAAAAGAACTGGAAAACCTCTAAAAGTGAAAGTCCAGTTACTAAAAAGAGTTGAAAACAATGTGGCAAAAGGAAAAATTGCTAAAGGTTTTCATAAGTTCAATTAGTTGTCTGCTGCAGAGGTGAAAAAAATGCATCTCATAGTGAGAAAGATTAAAGGCTATCCTACGTATCCTTCATGGTCAAGCTTGGCGTTTGAGAGATATGCCATTTTTTACTTGGGTTATTTGCTTTGAAAAACATCCAAGGAAAAACAAAAGCGGAACAGTTTGGAAAAAGGGGAAATTGTTTGTTTTTCACAATTTCTCATTTTTTTCCAACAAATAATATTTTTTCAAAATTCAACGGCTGCAAAAGAGATGGAGATAAAATAACAAGAATGAAATTCGATTTTCTGAATACTCATTGTTTATGTACACAACAATAACAAATCACATTCTTAATAATGTTAATTATGCACATAACAAATGTGTTAAAAATTACATCACATAATGACATCACTCAACATCACAATTTGATATATCACTGAAAATACAAGTGCATGTCTTTCTATAAAAAATTTGCGAAGCGTTTCTCAAGAAATGTTTCAGTTTGGAAGCAGTTGTTCTTTTAACCCTTTCCCACATATATATGCATTATGCAGCAGACGACTCTTGTAAACATTGTAACAAAAGCAGAAATTGATCATAATGAGAAATATCTCCACTTGTCACAATGTTTTCAACTTAACTCAATAATTATAATTTCGTTATAAAGAAAAATCGTATTTTTGCATTGACGCTTTCAAAATCATCTGCATCAGATTGAGTGTATGTAGGAAAGGGATCCGTTGTCCGAATAATGGCAAGTTGAGTATCATTTGATATTCATAGTGCTGTTTCTTTGTCATCAGTTCCAATGACTCGGGAGTTATATATGATAAAGAGCCGCACCTGGGCCATATACCTCCGGGGTTATTGTTGAATCTCCATATTGGTATCATTTTAAGGTAAAACCTTTCCCTCATACTGACGCTTTCTGAAGCAGACGACTTTTGAAAACATTGTGGCAAAAGAACAAATTGCTCATGATGAGCAATTTCTCCTTTTGCCACACTGTTTTCCACTTTTAGTCATTGGTTATCCATTCAATTATAAAGGTTTTCCATTTTTTGACAAAATATGTTTAAAGTCGTCTGCTGCAGATTTCTTGTATGTGGGAAAGGGTTAAAAGCTACATCATTCTACAACTTCTGAGTCTAAACACAAAGTGTAGACTGATTTTGCACAAGCCAACCTGTGTCTTTACTGTAAGCTGACACCTAGCGAGATCTATGGGCTCCGAGATGTTTAATACATGTATTACTGAAGAGTTGAAATAGAAAAATAAATCATTCTTTAACCCTTTCCCAAATACATATGCTTTTCGAAGCCACTGCAGCAGATGACATTTAAAAACATTGTGGCAAAGTAGAAATGGCTCATAATGAACAATTTCTACTTTTGCCTTAATGTTTACAACTCAATTCAAAAATTGATCTTTCGTTTATTGATATTTTCCGCAGATTGGTTGTATGAGGGAATGGGTTAAAAAAGGATCCAACAGTTTTAATTGTATATGATGCAGAATCATGATACAGTTCTCACATGTATATTCATATGAGCCGTTCCACGACAATACCAACATTATGGACTCTGCGTAATGTATCAACCCTTCATAGGGGGATAGAGGTATAGAGTAATGATTCCTGAAACAGAAAATCCACAGGAGGAGAAAAATATCTGTCCTGGTTAGCCTTTGTGGCATGCTTAGGCTGATACGGGTTTATACTTAACGCAGAGTAAATGTTAACCTCATATGAATTCTGCTTCAATGATAAAATGTGTTTATTATCTTGAATTCTGAAGAATACATTTTATACAAAGTTAAATACATTATGGGAAAAGGAGAAATTGCAAATTCTTAGCAATTCCTACTTCTCCAACAATGTTTTCCAAAAATTGATATGTATCAGGTAAAAGTTGAATAAAAGAGTTGTAGAAAAAATAGATATTTAACAATAATCATCGCTGCTTTTGAAACATAGATGGAACCTTAGACCAGTCGTGGTCAGAACATGGAATGTATTTTTGATAACCTGAGTGAGAAACTACCAATACATTATGATTCTATTGTAAACTGTAAAGCTTTATGATGTTGTAAATTGAGTTATGTATGAATGGACTTTGGAATAAAATTTCTTTAAAAGTATCTTGTTAATGACATCATTTTTTTCCAGAAACTTGTTTTAACCCTTTCCCACATTTGACAAATCTGCAGCAGACGACTGAAAACATCTTATATTGGTAAACCAATATAAATGAAAGTTAAATCATTGAATCGAGTTAAAAGTATTGTGGCAAAAGGAGAAATTGCTCATTACATGTATGAGCAATTCCTCCTTTTGGAACAATGTTTTCAAAAGTTTTCTGCTGGGAAGGGTTAACAGCTTTCTTGATTATGCTGTTTCTTTAAATATATCCGAGGAAACAAATACCACATCTGCATGATTTGGAATATATTTCATCTTTTCCTTCTATGTTATCTATTCTTTCCCAAAACAATTTGTTCATTTGTCCAGTTTAAGCTTCTGTTTCCTCAAAATTGAAAGGCTAAAAATTTACAACAACTGTCTTCGTCGTCGTCAAAATGGGAATCTTTCACCATTAAAGCTCTTTTTCAAGTGAAAGGATTAAAAATTAATCAATTCTGAATCTTTAAGAAAAAATAAAGTGTTTAAATTCAAATTTATTTAATTTTTAATCCTTAATTAACCCTTTCCCACATACAACAAATTTGCAGCATACGACTTTGAAAACAATAACCAAAAATTTAAATTATCTCCTTAAATAAGAGTTTTTAAAATTATTAAACAGAATTGAAAACATTATGAGAAATGGCGAAATTGCTCATGATGAGCCATTTGCCGCAATGTTTTCAAGTCAGATAGCGTATGTATGTGCGAAAGGGTTAAACAAGCAATGATTTACTGTAAATCATTATCACATTCATCTCAGTATTCCCACACACTGATGCATCTGCAGCAGATGACTTTGAAAACATCAAGTAGTAATAGGCGAAAGGATAACATCATTTCTTAATGGAGCTGAAAACATTGTGACAAAAGTCATCTACTACAGCTGCGTCAAAAAGCATCTGTGTGGGAAAATTGTTAATATATATATATTTTAATTCTTATTTACAGTGAGGCAATTAAACATTGATATGTACTATTTATTTAGGGCTTTTAAAACAATGCCAACTACAGTTACATATACATGTACAATTATGCAATCTAGTGTTAACACTCAATATTTCAACCAAGTTTCACCAATTTGTGTTTTGCTTTTTCAACCCAGCAGACAACTTAAAAACCAAAATAATGTTCAACATGTGCAGTTTCTCCTTTTGTCTCAATGTTTTCAACTCTATGAAATAATTACTTTTTCATTTATAATTGTTTTCCATATTGTGCCTTGATGTTTTATAAAGGAGAAATTGCTAATGTTGGACACTTTTCTTCTTTTTTGGTACAAAGTTTTCAAAGGTCATCTGCTGCAGATGTACCAAAATGCCTTGCATGTATGTTCAAGGGATAAAGTCACACTTTGATTTCACTTTGTATGCAGATATTTCCCATTCGGATGATCAAATCTCAAAATAACATTATATATAACCCTTTCCCACATACAACAAATCAACAGCAGATGACTTGAAAACATCTTGGAAACAATATCATAATATGTCAATGAAAGTATAATAATTTAATACAGTTGAAACATTGTGGCAAAAGGAAAAACTGCTTACAAGTTTTCAAAAGCTGTCTGCTGAAGAAGCATCAAAATTATTTTGTATGTGGTTAATTGATTGGTGTTTTACCCCTTTTCCTCATACGACAATTCTGCAGCAGACGACTTTGAACATATTTTGTCAAAACATAGAAAATCTCTATAATTGAATGGATAAACTATGACAAAAAATGGAAAACATTGTGTCAAAAGGAGAAATTGCTCGTTTTGAGCAATTTCTTCTTTTGTCACCATGTTTTTCAAAAAGCCGTCTGCTGCAGAGGTGTCAGAAAGCGTCTATATGAGGGAAAAGGGTTTACTCCGCTTTCACAAATTGTTCAGTTATATCATGGTTTCCTGGGTAAGTTACCAGTACCACTGGTCTATTTATCCTGACACCAGTCAAGCCAGTCATATTGCTAACCCCTAAGCCCTGAGAGCTAAGACAGACCATTACCACCATTTTTAAAGTCTTTGGTATGACCCGGCAGGGGAATGAACCCACAACCTCCTGCACCCAAGGCGGACGCTCTACCACTACACCACCTAGGCGGTTCCTATGTATGTGGGAAATGGTTAATCAAAAAGAGAGTGTAAAATAACTTAATCAAGTAAACTAAGAGTAAACCTAGCCATTAACCCTTTCCCTCATACGTCAATTCTGCAGCAGACGACTTTGAACGTATTTTGTCAAAACGTAGAAAATCTCTATAATTGAATGGATAACCTATGACAAAAAGTGGAAAGCATTGTGGCAAAAGGAGAAATTGCACATTTTATGCAATTTCTTCTTTTGTCACTATGTTTTCAAAAAGCTGTCTGCTGCAGAGGTGTTAGAAAGCGTCTATATGAGGGAAAGGGTTAAATATACATGTTAATTGGATTTCAGTAAGATTATCTAAACATAAAACTGCTGAAAAGAAATTGTTAAAATTATGCATTAGTATATTAACCCTTTCCCACATGCAGATGCATTTGATGCATTACTGTAGCAGACGACGTTTAAAAACATTGTAGCAAAAGGCAAATTGCTCATAATGCAATACAAGTAGTTTCAACTCTATTCAATAAGTTTTCTTCATCTTCAGAGATTTCCCATATTTTTACTTTGATATTCTCAAAGTCGTCTGCTGCAGATTTGTTCTATATGGGGTAAGGTTATCAGTTGAGTCAAGAAAAATCAGGGTATTTGTGACAAAAGAAGTCCAATTTCTCTTTATGAATCCAGGTATTGTGAGCCAAATGTACACTGTATGTTAGAGGTTTCTTGAAAACTTCTTTGACCGATTGAAAAACAGTACAAATCCGGATCAAAAGAGCTGATGCATTTGTTGATCTGAACCTTCCCTGGAAGCGATTTTCAGAAGTATGACTCAATAATAGCTCCTACTTTCTGTGTTAAATGAACATTTAACTCAGAATGTCATATGACATTTTAATCCTTATCCCACATATAAAAATATTCCAACAGACGACTTTGTAAAAATGTCCAGGTAAAAAAAATATAGACTTTGTAAAAATGTCCAGGTAAAAAAAATATAGAACGACTTTTGAAAACATTATGGCAAAGGAAAAAATTGCTCAGAATAAGCAATTTATTCTTATATTCTTTTGCTTCATTGTTTTCTAGTCTATTCTAAAAATGTACCCTCATATTTTTCCCAAATCGTCTGCTGGAGACTCAATATACGTTGGAAAGGATTGAGAATAATGATGACATGACAGAGACAATGAATAAAAGGTAATTATATGATAAGTAACATGATTATCAAAATATTTTTGGCAATATGTTTGTACATAGGAGAACACATCCAATCTTTTAACAAAAATTAAAACAAAACAAAATGTGATAAAAAATAACAATCTTTTTGTAATTTTATGTACAAACTGTTCATATAAACCCCTTTGCCTGATATCCTCTTCAACAGATTAATTTAAAATCATTTTGGGAAAAGGAAACTTTTCTGAAAATGATATCTGTTTCATCTCATTTTCTGTAAGGTTAAGACTAACCATTTGTTTCTGTCTGCGCTACTCAACCCTCCCTTTCCCTCTAACAGACACATTTTGATGCATCTGCAGCAGAAGACTAATAAAAACATTGTGGCAAAACATGGGTATTAGTCCTCCTTTTGCCATAATGATTTCAACTCATTATCATAATTATTCTTTCTTTTCCAGAGATTTGCCATATTTTTACCATGATGTTTTTAAAATGAACAGTTGCAGATTTGTTGTATGCAGGAAAGGAATTAAATTGGGAATTTGGAATGAGTCTACAAGAGAATATCAGGCTTAGCCCTTTCCCACATATAGCAAATATGCAGCAGATGACTTTGGAAACAATCATGCAAAAACATGGACAATCTCTTTAAATGATAGTATAATTACTGAAAAAAGTTAAAAACAACGTGACAATAAGAGAAACTGCTCATTATGAGCAATTTCTGTTTTGTCACAATGTTTTCAAAAGCTGTCTGCTACAGAGGCGTCAGAAAGCGTCTACAGGTGGGAAAGAGTTAAAATACATTTTACATAGAAAACTGGTCCAAATCACAAAAGTTTTTGAAGGAACTTGTGTCACCTGTAAATAGGGCTGTAAGCGAAAGCTGCGGCTGGAGATACAATAACTAAAACCATGTACACAAATCATTTAATCCTTTCCCATATACAGAAAATCTTCAGCAGAAAACTTTGGAGAAATTATGGAGGCAAATATAGGAGATATCAAGATGAGCAATTTCTCCTTTTGCCACAATGTTTTCAAAAGTAATCTGCTGAAGACATGTCAATATCTGTCCACAAGTGGGAAAGGGTTAAACCAAAAGCACCTCTTAACCCTTTCCCTCATACGACAATTCTGCAGCAGACGACTTTGAACATATTTTGTCAACAAATGGAAAATCTCTATAATTGAATAGATAACCTATGACTAAAAGTGGAAAACATTGTGGCAGAAGGAGAAATTGCTCATTTGAGCAATTTCTTCTTTTGTCACTATGTTTTCAAAAAGCTGTCTGCTGCAAAGGCATCAGAAAGCGTCTATATGAGGTAAAGGGTTAAATGTGCAAAGATCAGACTTCACATTTTGAAGCTATTTAAGAATTTAAAAAGTAACTGTTTTGATCAAAATTCACAAATTGGCTTATTATAGGCCATTTCTCCTTTTGCCAATATGACTTCAAAAGACCTCTCCTGCAGATGCCTCTACATAAGGGAAAGGGTTAATTTAAGGGGGGAGATTTTTGTTTGTTTTTGTATATTCATCTTAATCATTCACCAGATATGATATTTTAAAGATGTCTGCTTCGAAAAATTCTTAGGGAAAAAGGTAGTTGAATGTTTGACAATTGACCAATTTCTCCTTTTCCCACAATGTTTTAAAAAGTAGTCTGCTGTAGAGGACAATTTCATTTTCATTTTTCCCCCAGATGTTTTCTAAACAAACAATGACGTTTTATGTCAGGTCAACAGTTGTATGTGAATATATATGTAAAACTTATTTAACACTTACCACTTACAGATGCATTTTCACACATCTGCAGCAGACGAGTTTTGAAAACAAGTTGTGGCAAAAGGTGAAATTACTCATAACGAGCAAGATCATCTTCTGCCCAAATACTATATTCAATAAATATAATTTCTTTCATAGAGATTTTCCATGTTCCAAAATTGTCTGCTGAAGATTTGTTGTAAATGAAGAAAGGCTTAAAAGAGACAACATAGTTATAACTAAGTATTGATAAATCCCCCCCCCCCCCCCCCCCCCCCCCCCTCCCCCCACAAAAAAAAATAAAACAAGATGTGTTTGTGAAACACTGATGCCCCCCCCCAATGGCAACATCTAGGTCAAAGGTCAAGGTCGCAAGGTATACACATGTGAAATATGGTAGCATTACCTGTTATTGTTCAAAAGTAGTGGGGAAGGTTAAAAAAAAAAATTGAGAATGGCAACATCTAGGTCAAAGGTAAAGGTCGCAAGGTCAAAAATGTTGGTACTGACAGAAAGGTCATGTCACAAGGAATACACATGTGAAATATGGTAGCCGTATCTGTTATGGTTCAAAAGTAATGGCCAAGGTTAAAGTTTTTTTCGAGAATGGCAACATCTAGGTCAAAGGTCAAGGTCGCAAGGTCAAAAATGTTGGTACTGACATGTGAAATATGGTAGCCATACCTGTTATGGTTCAAAAGTAATGGCCAAGGTTAAAGTTTTTTTCGAGAATGGCAACATCTAGGTCAAGGTCAAGGTCGCAAGGTACTGACAGAAAGGTCATGTCACAAGGAATACACATGTGAAATATGGTAGCCATACCTGTTATGGTTCAAAAGAAATGGCCAAGGTTAAAGTTTTTTTCGAGAATGGCAACATCTAGGTCAAGGTCAAGGTCGCAAGGTGAAAAATGTTGGTACTGACAGAAAGGTCATGTCACAAGGAATACACATGTGAAATATGGTAGCCGTATCTGTTATGGTTCAAAAGTAATGGCCAAGGTTAAAGTTTTTTTCGAGAATGGCAACATCTAGGTCAAAGGTCAAGGTCGCAAGGTCAAAAATGTTGGTACTGACAGAAAGGTCATGTCACAAGGAATACACATGTGAAATATGGTAGCCGTACCTGTTATGGTTCAAAAGAAATGGCCAAGGTTAAAGTTTTTTTTGAGTATGGCAACATCTAGGTCAAAGGTCAAGGTCGCAAGGTCAAAAATGTTGGTACTGACAGAAAGGTCATGTCACAAGGAATACACATGTGAAATATGGTAGCCGTATCTGTTATGGTTCAAAAGTAATGGCCAAGGTTAAAGTTTTTTTCGAGAATGGCAACCTCTAGGTCAAAGGTCAAGGTCGCAAGGTCAAAAATGTTGGTACTGACAGAAAGGTCATGTCACAAGGAATACACATGTGAAATATGGTAGCCGTACCTGTTATGGTTCAAAAGTAATGGCCAAGGTTAAAGTTTTTTTTGTGCAGACAGACAGACAGACCAACAGACCAACCAACCAACAGACAGGCCAAAAACTATATGCCCCCCGAATCGGAGATTCCGTGGGGGCATAAAAATACACCACAAACTTATACATCTTATACATATTACCTTTGGAGTTATATAGAATGGATTTCAAAGCAAAAAGCGAATATATATTATACATTTGATCTTAATAGTGTAGGCCAGTTATCATGTACAATTATGCTGTTACTAAATTCAATAAAATTAAAAAATAAGTTTTGATTTCATTACAAGCTGATAATCAATTATGCAAAATCAATAATTTCTCCTTATCAATTACAAATTTCACATATAAACAATTTCATTTGTCTTCCTTTTCTATTTCATTTCTAAAGATATAAATCTGTTTATCCCTTTTCCTCATATAGACGCTTCCTGACGCCTCTTCAGCAGACGGCTTTTTGAAAACATAGTGACAAAAGAAGAAATTGCACAGAACATGCAATTTCTCCTTTTGCCACAATGTTTTCCATTCAATTATGGAGATTTTCTATGTTTTGACAAAATACGTTCAAAGTCGTCTGCTGCAGAATTATCGTATGAAGGAAAGGGTTATTTGAGAGAATTTTAAAATTCATACAGATCTATAAGGGTGGAAAGGTTGAAGCAATTGGTCCCCTTTAGAAACGAAATTGAACTTAGCGCCTAGGTCACACATGATGCATATTGAACAATTTCTCCTTTCCTCACAATGTTTTTGAGAGTACTACAGAGAAGTCAAATATTGATTGTATGGGGAAAGGGTTGCTGATAAGCAATTTCTCCATTTTGCCACAATGTTTTTAAAAGTCCTTTGCTCTGTAAGTGGGAAAGGGCTATTTCAGTGCATGTCTAACCTTAGGCATCAAATAAAATAATGAATTTCATGAAACATGAACAATCATGGTAGAGGTATGATTCCGAGTCTGTTGTGACTAAACTCACAACTTCTTAGAGTTAAATTATCTTTGGCATGAACTTTGTAATGCCAGGGTTAACCCTTTCCCTCATATAGACGCTTTCTGACGCCTCTGCAGCAGACGGCTATTTGAAAACATAGTGACAAAAGAAGAAATTGCACAAAACGTGCAATTTCTCCTTTTGCCACAATGTTTTCCACTTTTAGTCATAGGTTATCCATTAAATTATAGAGATTTTCTATTTTTTGACAAAATGTCTTCAAAGTCGTCTGCTGCAGAATTGTCGTATGAGAGAAAGGGTCACTATATACCCGTAGCGCAGTTTTCCTACAGGTTCTAACAAATTAACCCTTTCCCACTTGCTGCATCTGCAGCATACATTTTAAAACATGACACGTTGAGAAATTGCTCATATTGAGCAATGTCTCCATTTGCCGCTATGTTTAAAACTAAGTTCTAAAATTTAACTTTCATCTATTGATACTTTCTTTTTTATCCTCAAATGTTTTCAGTCATCTGCTCTAATTTTGCTGTATGTGGGAAAGGGTCAAAACACATTGTGTTATGATAGAATAAACTAATAGAATGAAATGTAGGAATGACGAGAGTGTTTGAATGAACACATTGATGGTTTCATGCAAAACGGTTGTAACTACATCTTGAACAATGATTAGTTACAACCGTTTTGCTTGAAGCCCTCGACATGTCTTTATTGTCTGCCAATTACTTAAAACTATGACCAAAATCAATTTGACAGACAGGCTTATTTATCTGTATGTTCATTGCTAGCATGTCTGATAGTTAGTTTTCTGAGAGTTGGTCCATCTGATATTTGAGGCATGTAGTTGATTATTGTGAAGAGGCAGTCTGTATTTATATTTATTGGTCCCTTAGGCAGGATTGATGTTCTTCACCACAATTTTTATCTAACTTTGTCAACTCCAGTCCGCCCTGAAATACAGATAAATAATCACATTCAGACATCAAATAGCAAAACCACATTTATTATTACAGAATGTACAGTTTTAGGAAATAACCTCTTTAACCCCTCTTTTCCATATACATGTACGTACAAAACATCTGCAGCAGACAACTTTGAAAACATCCAGATAAAAATATGGAAAATCACTATAAATAAATGTACAGTATAACTATTCAACGGTTAAAAACGTTAAAACAAAAGGAGAAATTGATCATCATGAGCAATTTCTTCTGTTGTCACAATGTTTTCAAAAGTTGTCTGCTGCAAATGTGTCATATTGGGTCTAGTTATGAAAAAGGGCTAGGTAATCAAGACACTTTCTGACTAAGAAATAGTCTTTAAAATCAGTACTTTAACTTTTATAGTTTCAAACCACAAAAATTATAGACTTTATTGATAGAGATTTTGAATATATTTTGCTATAATAAATGTTGTCCAAGTTGTCTGCTTCAGATTTATTGTATGCAAGAAAGGTTTAGTTAATTAATGACTCTTGATTACATCATGGCAAAGGGTGAAATCAATTTGATTCTGCTTTTGCCATGATGTATTCAACTGTATTCAATAAAAAATACTTTCATTTAACCCTTTCCCTCATATACAATGTAGATGCTTTCTAAAGCCTCTGCAGCAGACAGCTTTTTGAAAACATAGTGACAAAAGAAGAAATTGCTCAAAACAAGCAGTTTCTCCTTTTGCCACAATGTTTTCCACTTTTGGTCATAGGTTATCCATTCAATTGTAGAGATTTTCTATGTTTTGACAAAATATGTTCAAAGTTATCTGGTTCAGAATTGTCATATGAAGGAAAGTTAAAAGATGCATCATGGTAAGAGATGACTCTTGATTACATCATGGCAAAGGGTGAAATCAATTTGATTCTGCTTTTGCCATGATGTATTCAACTGTATTCAATAAAAAATACTTTCATTTAACCCTTTCCCTCATATAGATGCTTTCTGACGCCTCTGCAGCAGACAACTTTTTGAAAACATAGTGACAAAAGAAGAAATTGTTCAAAACAAGCAGTTTCTCCTTTTGCAACAATATTTTCCACTTTAAGTCATAGGTTATCCATTCAAATAGAGATTTTCTATTTTTTGACAAAATATGTTCGAAGTCATCTGCTGCAGAATTGCCATATGAAGGAAAGGGTTAAAGAAATTTTAAAAATTTTGCCTGGTCTGCCCTTGCAGCAGATTTGTTGTGTGTGGCAAAAGATTAAAAAATATTCAAAATTGATCATGGCTTGTAGTTGTTCACTACTGTTAGTTTGATACAGAGGTTATGACTTTGAATACAATTTTATACACCTATAATGGTCTTTTGAAAAAAGAAATCTGTGTAAATATTTACTTTATTTTAGTACAAAAAGCAACAAGAGAGGCAACATGGCCCTAAATCGTTCACCTGAGTTATGGTGTAGTAGCAAATGTGTAACTGCTAATGACAGGGTAAATTTATCACAAGTGGGAAAACAACTGAAAGGAGGAGACATTGAAAACAAAACAATATGGCCAGCAAGTTTTTGCAGAGAGTTAATTTTCACCAAAATATCTTGAAATCAGACAAACATTTACAGAGAAGATTTTTGTTATACGGTTCGATGTTTTACCCTATTTCTGATGCCAACTTGTGACTATGTTTTTCAATCAATAGCTATAACTTGAACATATTATGTACAGGCCCTTCAGGGTAACCTGCAGAACTTTCTACGATAGACAGGCACATTTTATAGGAGAAGATTTTAAGGTTTTGTCAGTTTACCTCTTAGTTGATGCTGGCTGACGACCATGTTTTCAACATGTAATATACTGGTAGTTGAGGGTTACATAAGGAACATTTCTTCAATATTATCAGTTAGTGAAAGTGTTATGGAAAAGCAGGCTATACAAAAAGGGAGACAAACAATGTCTCTACGGAACAACAATAAACCTTTTCCACATAATGCAGCAAGTTACAAATATGGTAAACCTTCTGGTTACATTTTGGGAATGTGCAATATGCATCAGAATGTGTCTGCAAGTGGGAAAGGGTTAATATATACTCATTATGAACAGGTGACTAGTGGGATAAAAAGAAATTGATTAATAAAAGTAATTTCTTTTTTTCCCCGCAATGTATTCTTTTAATTCTCATGTTCCCAGATGTTACATGGGCCCTTCTTTTGTCATGTTATTGTTTATAAGGATCAGCACCTAAATACAAAAGCTTACAATACTGAAAGAAATGAATCTGAAATAAATAGCTCAGGTGAGCTTAAAATACACCTGGTTTGTGAAATTTAATAATCATAGCAAAAAATTAGTGAGATTTAATTTATCTAAGCTGAAATGAAATTGGAATATATTTTCATTTCTGGCTTGAAATTTGTGCATGTTTAATGTTTTCGTGTTCTTTTTCTATATTTGACAAAAGAAAACAATATCAGTTAAGGAGAAACCAATTTCTTCTTTTCCGACATTTTTATTAATGGGACAGCCTTGTTCTGCCCTTTCCCACTTATAGGTGCTTTTTGAGGCATCTGCAGCAGACAACTTTTGAAACATTATCAAAATTATAGAGACTTTTCTAATTTTTGCCTAGAAATTTTGTATGTGGGAAAGCGTTAAAATAATACTCAACAAGAGCTGTCCGTAAGACAGTGCGCTCAACTATTCTGCTGTGTATTAGTTACTAAGATATGGACACTAATGTAGTTGCATGAAAAACATTAACCAGAATTTCTTTAGTAGTGATAATTTGCATTATAAACAGGATATAGTTATCTTACTTCATTATTTACATAGGTGTGATGGTTAAGAAGGGTTGTATAAAGTTTCAATGCAATGCATCAAGTAGTTACTAAAATTTGGACTATTAATGTAGTTGCATGCACAACTTTAACCATTATTTCTAAGTAAAACAAGATGTGTTTGTGAAACACTGATGCCCCCAAATAGCAACATCTAGGTCAAAGGTCAAGGTCGCAAGGTCAAATATGTTGGTACTGACAGAAAGGTCATGTCACAAGGAATACACATGTGAAATATGGTAGCCGTACCTGTTATGGTTCAAAAAGTAGTGGTCAAGGTTAAAGTTTTTTCGACAGACAGACAGGCCAAAAACTAGATGCCCACCGAATCGGTGATTCCGGGGGCATAAAATGGCCGTAATTTGCATTATATGCAGGATAGAGTTATATTACTTGATTTTGTATTAATAGGTGTGTGAAGTTGGAAGGGTTGTTTAAAGTTTCAATACAACGCTTAAAGAAGTTACTGAGATACAGACTCTTTCTGTAGTTGTATGCAAAACTTTAACCAGAATTTCTCAAAAGAAAAAAGGGCCATAATTTGCGTTAAATGCTGGATGGAGTTATCAAACTTGATTGTTTACATAGGTGTGATGGTTGGGAAGTGTTTTATACAGTTTCAATGCAATGCATCAAGTAGTTACTAAGATATGGACTCTTAATATAGTTACACGCAAAACGTTAACCAGAATTTCTAAGTAAAAAAGGGACATAACTTGCATAGGTGTGATAGTTGGGAAAGGGATGTATAAAGTTTCAATGTAATGCATCAAGTAAATATCGAGATATTGGCTCTTAATGTAGTTGCACGCAAAGTTTTAACCAGAATTTCTAAGTAAAAATGGGCCATAATTTGCATAATATGCTGGAAAGAGTTATCGTACTTGATTGTTTACGTAGGTGTGATGGTTGGGAAGAGTTGTATAAAGTTTCAATGCAATGCATCAAGTAGTTACTAAGATATGGACTCTTAATGTTGTTACACGCAAAACTTTAACCAGAATTTCTTGATTATTTACATAGATGTGATAGTTGGGAAGCACAGTAGAAAGTGTCAATGCAATCCATCTAGTAGTTACTGAGCAATGGTAAAATATATGTACTTGCATGCAAAACCTTAACCAAGGTGTGGTGTGGTGTGGACGCCAACACCAATGCCGACGCCAGGGTGAGTGGAATAGCTCTCATATTCTCCGAATAGTCAAGCTAATAAATTCAAGTTTTACATTTTCCCCCCTGACAATGTTATTTCTAAGTAGGCAATATTGCATTTCAGGTCAAAAATTTACCCTTTTCTACATACAAAAAATTGCAGCAGACGACTTTGAAAATATCTTCCTAAAAACACTAACAATCTCTTAATAAATATTAAAGTATACCTATTCAATAGATTTTAAACATTGTGGCAATTGTCCCAATGTTTTCAAATGTCATCTGCTGCAGAAGCTACAGAAAGTGTGGGAAACGGTTAATTCTAAAACTGTCAGGTGTTTATTTATTGGACTTGGCTAATAGTAAAAAACTATTTCAAAGAACAAAACAATGTGATTTTTTGTAAAACTGTTTCCTCTCATACTTTCAGATGTTTATTTATTATATGCCTGTACATTTTCCGGTGGAAATACATGCAGATTGACATGCGCAGTTCAGACACTACAGATTAAAATTCCGTATCACCACCCGGTGAAAATACAAGATTGTGACGTCAGACAGTGCGCGGAATACTTTCAGCGAGGTTCCCGTTTTGAATCTGCGCTACGTAGTAAAATATGCAGACAACCAGTACTATTTAGGAAAATTGTTTCTATTGTATGTATCGAAAACCTAGCGTTTAATAAAACCAACAAATAAAGATTATGTTGTTATTTTCTCTCACAAAACAATGGAAATTTAATTTGATAATGTTATTGGGCATACTTTCTAGCGGCGTGGCCTAAGTATTGTAGTAAATATTCATCCACCATTCATCTTTTCATTTCAAGATTACAAAATTGTATCCCCAATAAAACATATATTGAACCTGTATATTTGTTAGTGTTTTCGCTCTTTATAGATCATAGGTATCTAATAAAAGGAATATTACGTTGCGGGAGCGATAAATGTGTTCGTATTGCACGACTCGTAGCGTGGGAAAATCCATATCTTACTCGACCTTCGGTCTCATAAGATATCGATTTTTCCACGCAACTTGTAGTGCAATATGAATCTTTTTATCACTCCCGCAACGTAATATTACGTATTTATTCTATGTTAATTTTTTTCCAAAAGTAAATATTTCTTTCAAAATATCAAGAACAACTACATTTGAAAACATCTATTGATAATGGGAATGATTCTTGTCTCAAAAAATGTATACATTTTTTATTTTATCACATAGTTGAAACTTTACTCAGGAAGAATCAAAAATAATTCTTAGCAGCAAATGTGTCACCTGCCGATTTGTCATTAAGTTAAAGCATGATGGACAGACAGAAAAAGAAGTGATTCCTATGTGACTCCCTGCCAGGTGGAGGTGACACAATTTCTCCTTTTGCGATAATGTTTTCAACTCTATTCAATAATTATACCTTCATTTATAGGAACTTTACATGCATTTTCCTAGATGTTTTCAAAGTCGTCTGCTAAAGATTTGTAACATACTATTATGAGAAAGAGATATTTTGCGGCAGACATTTTTTTAAATGCTTTAAGAAAAATTCAAATTCTCATAAAGCTTTCCAAAGTGAATTTTAAAACAATACCTTTCATTTTGGTTTAAATTATTCATCATTTTCAAAAATCTAACATAAGCATAAAATGTTTTAACAAGTTAAAAAGGCTATTAAATATAAAAGACAATATTAGTTATAAATACAGTGATAATATACTCACAAGCAATAACATCTGTGCATATTAGTAATTACGAAGTTTAGGATATCCCCCATGATCCCCTCGGGCTCTACCATGAGACGTTACTTCATCATAACGGGGTGGGGGCGTGGATTCATACCCGTCATAAAGATCCTGGGATCTAGCATAGGGTTTAGCATAGGCTGAACCCTGGCTCTCTCTCCCAGCACCTTGATTTGGGTTACCAACATGGTATGGCTGAGCACCCTGAGCGTCTCTATGGTAACGGGGATCAGACTCGTGATCTCTACCTTCATATGCATGGTTGTTGGATCCGACCTTGTCTCGACTCCTACTATTATCAACACTGTTAGAAAGATGGAAATGGTGTAAGTGCTATCAGTCACATTTCTAATGGATCAAATGTTGTGAAGCCCTTTCCTACATGTAGATGCCTTTTGACGCATCTTCAGCATAATATGTCTTATGAAAACAGTTTGGCAAAATGAGAAACGGCTCGGCAGGAGCTATTTCTCCATTTGCCACAATGTTTTCAACTTTATTCAAGACTTATACTTTGATTGATAAAGATTAACCATATTTTATTCCAAGATGATTAAAAATTTGCTTGCTGCAGGTTTGTTGTACATGTGGGAAAAGGGAACCTTTCTCTTTGTAGACAATTATACAGGGCATAAGATATGTCTATTAACCCTTTCCCTCATATAGACGTTTTCTGACTCCTCTGCCGCATATGGCTTTTTGAAAATATAGTGACAAAAGAAGAAATTCCTCGTTTTGAGCAATTACTCCTTTTGCCACAATGTTTGTTTTCCACTTTTCCACTTTTAGTCATAGATTATCGATTCAATTATAGAGATTTTCTTTTTTTTGACAAAACATGTTCAAAGCAAAGTCGTCTGCTGAAGAATTTTCGTATGAGGGATAGGGTTAAATTCATTACCCCCAAAATGCTTTTTTTACAGTGCATACTTTTGTTCTAGACGGATATAAAAAAGGGCAATGCTGGCATTATACTTGTACATGTATGTAGCAATCTTGTTTGATAAAGAAGATCTTTTATTATAATTTATTCCATCATCGAGATTTTGACCTGAAACAGATTTCCTTTCTTAACCCTTTTCCACTTGCTGACACATTCTGATGCATTTGCTGCAGACAACTTTTGAAAACATCGTGGCAAAAGGAGAAATTGCTCATAATGAGCAATTTTCCCTTTAGCCACAATATTTTCAACTCTATTTAATGACTGCTGTAGATGCGTCAAAAAGGGTTTGCAAGTTGGCAAAGGGTTAAAGCATGTTAACCTTTGAATAATGCTAAGTAATACGAAAAAAACCCATGAATGGGTTTTTTCGCTTATAATAACCCATGAAGCTTTCTGAAATGAAACTGGCCAAATCCATGGGGGCCGCCATTTTTGGTATGTATAAAATGAGCCGAGAAACACGGATTGAAAAAAAATTATTGTCGTCTTTTTAATATTTTTTTTTTAAATCGATATTTTGGGTATGTATAAAATGACACGAAAAACACAGATTTTTAAATTATTGTCGTCTTTTTAATATTTATTTTTTTAAAACGATATTTATTAAAGTGCTGTGTTTTGGGGGAATTAACATTAAAAATAAATGGAACTCTGTACGAAATATGTTTTCCCGTTCGTCAAAAAAACGACAGCATTAGACTTCTACGCCTGAACCTAAATGTTGACTGTATCGTAGCCAAAGAAGGACGTGACGTCAATGGAGCGACGTCGTTTCCCGCAAAAAAGTGGTATCAACATGAAATACCCCAAATTCCTATACATGAGCTATTTATCAAACATTGTTGCAAAAGGGTAACTTTCTCATAAGGAGCAATTGTTCTTTTAGCGAAAATCTTTCCCTAAATCGTCTGTTGCAAAGGCCTCAGAAACCGTCTCTAATAGGGAAAGGGTTAAGCAGAAATGTGACCCCTTACATCATTTGTTCCAGTCATATTGACTGGTTAAAAAAGGCAGTTGCCAGGTGGCATCAGCAAAGAGCTGATCTTTTTGCTTCTTTACCATAATGCAGGTGATCGATTTAGGATCATCTTGGCCATCATGTTTTAACCTCGTTCATTATAAATGTATTCCTTGATGTTCTGAAAGTCTTTACTTTATTATTTTCTGTTCGTAATAATAGACGACAGCAATACGAATTCCAAATATTTTTTGATAATGCACGAAACATGACATTAACATTATTATTGTCTAGTCAATTACTTATAAATCCTTTTTTATGGCCAAAGTATGCTCTTTAATTTTTGTTTATAATTATCTTGCGTTTTTTCGTAAATAGGTAGTACCTATAGATATATTATCATTGTTTGAACACTTTGTTTTGTAAAATTGCTTTTAAGAGAAAGGTTCACAACAAGGCCTGAACTTGCTTCAAAAGTCACTTTAAAATAGTCACCCCTCCATAATTCATTTTTATTTTTTACATTAATTATGTTAATTTAATTTTGTTATCTAACTAGCCTAAATTATATTCAAATCGGCTTTGGTAATATTATTTTTGGTATTTTTTATTAAACTTTTCCCACATATAGATGCTTTCTAATGCAATTTCGCCTTTTGCCACAATGTTTCACGTTTTCACGTTTTTTGCCAAATTGTTTTCAAAGTCATCTGCTTTAGATTTGCTGTATGTGGGAAAGGGTTAATGATTGATAGTTTGGTGCTTAAAGCTGCTTTCAGCAATTTTTCATCATGGCATTTCCTGGGCAAATTACCAGTTCTACTGGTCCGTTTATCCTGACACCAGCCAGTCAGTTGTAGCGTGAACTACTGACAACCCTAACCTTGAGTGCCAAGGATGTTCGTTAATGTTTAACCCTTTCTCTCATACGACAATTCTGCAGCAGACGACTTTGATTTTGTCAAAACATAGAAAATCTCTTTAATTAAATGGATAACCTATGACAAAAAGTTGAAAACATTGTGGCAAAAGGAGAAATTGCATGTTTTGTGCAATTTCTTCTTTTGTCACTATGTTTTCAAAAAGCTGTCTGATGCAGAGGCGTAAGAAAGTGTCTATATGAGGAAAAGGGTTAAAGAGATTAAAAATGCATGCGATTTGGGGTCTAATTACATTTCTGATTTGGTATCATTTAAAGTTTCAGTGACAAAACACTAGATCGGCTACACTTCTAGGTCTTTGTCAGAATGTTCATTAAGGTTTATAAAGAATAAAGGCAGACAGTGACGACTGTGGTGAGACTGTGCACTGTTCACTGATTGCAGCAACACATCATTTCACTATAGCGCTGGCTCATATTGTATGAGCTCAACTGGATGCCATATATGAGAAATAATTATTTTTGACTTTGAATTTATTCTTTTAATACCTATCATTTTGATTTTGTTCATGATTTTAACCCTTTTTCCTCATGAAGATGCTTTCCAAAGCCTCTGCAGCAGACAGCTTTTTGAAAACAGAGTGACAAAAGAAGAAATTGCTTAAAAAGAGTAATTTCTCCTTTTGCCAAAATGTTTTCCACATTAAGTCATAGGTTATCCATTCAATTATAGAGATTTTCTATTTTTTGACAAAATATGCTCAAAGTCGTCTGCTGCAGAATTGTCATATGAGGGAAAGGGTTAATACCCATCAATTTTACTTGATATGATACTTATTCTAACCTATCATTTTGAATTAATCATACATTAATACCTATCATTGAGACTTAGTCATACTTTTAATACCTATCATTGAGACTTGGTCATACTTTATTACCTTTCATTGAGACTTGGTCATACTTTTAATACCTATCATTGAGACTTGGTCATACTTTAATACCTTTCATTGAGACTTAGTCATACTTTTAATACCGTTTATTGAGACTTGGTCATACCTTTTATACCTATCATTGAGACTTGGTCAACCTTTAATACCTTTCATTGAGAATTGGTCATACTTTTAATACCTATCATTGAGACTTGGACATACTTATAATACCTTTCATTGAGACTTTGTCATACTTTTAATACCTATCATTGAGACTTGGTCATACTTTTAATACCTTTCATTCATTGAGAATTCGTCATACTTTTAATACAATTCATTGAGACTTGGTCATACTTTAATACCTTTCATTGAGACTTGGTCTTACTTTTAATACCTTTTATTGAGACTTGGTCATACTTTTAATACCTTTCATTGAGACTTGGTCATACTTCAATACCTTTCATTGAGTCTTGGTCTTACTTTAATACCTTTCATTGAGACTTGGTCATACTTTTAATACCTTTCATTGAGACTTTGTCATACTTCAATACATTTCATTGAGACTTGGTCATACTTATAATACCTTTCATTGAGACTTGGTCTTACTTTTAATACCTTTCATTGAGACTTGGTCATACTTTTAATACCTTTCATTGAGACTTGATCACAAATTTAATACCTATCATTGAGACTTGGTCATACTGTAATACCTTTCATTGAGACTTGGTCATACTATTAATACCTATCATTGAGACTTGGTCATACTTTTAATACCTTTCATTCATTGAGACTTGGTCATACTTTTAATACCTTTCATTGAGACTTGGTCATACTTTTAATACCTTTCATTGAGACTTGGTCATACTTTTAATACCTTTCATTGAGACTTGGTCATACTTCAATACATTTCATTGAGACTTGGTCATACTTATAATACCTTTCATTGAGACTTGGTCTTACTTTTAATACCTTTCATTGAGACTTGGTCATACTTTTAATACCTTTCATTGAGACTTGATCACAAATGTAATACCTATCATTGAGACTTGGTCATACTGTAATACCTTTCATTGAGACTTGGTCATACTATTAATACCTATCATTGAGACTTGGTCATACTTTTAATACCTTTCATTGAGACTTGGTCATACTTCAATACATTTCATTGAGACTTAGTCATACTTTTAATACCTATCATTGAGACTTGGTCATACTTTATTACCTTTCATTGAGACTTGGTCATACTTCAATACCTTTCATTGAGACTTGGTCTTACTTTAATACCTTTCATTGAGACTTGGTCATACTTTTAATACATTTCATTGAGACTTGGTCATACTTCAATACATTTCATTGATACTTGGTCATACTTATAATACCTTTCATTGAGACTTGGTCATACTTCAATACCTTTCATTGAGACTTGGTCATACTTTTAATACCTTTCATTGAGACTTGGTCATACTTCAATACATTTCATTGAGACTTGGTCATACTTATAATACCTTTCATTGAGACTTGGTCATACTTTTAATACCTTTCATTGAGACTTGGTCATACTTCAATACCTATCATTGAGACTTGGTCATACTTTTAATACCTTTCATTGAGACTTGGTCATACTTTTAATACCTTTCATTGAGACTTGATCACAAATTTAATACCTATCATTGAGACTTGGTCATACTGTAATACCTTTCATTGAGACTTGGTCATACTATTAATACCTATCATTGAGACTTGGTCATACTTTTAATACCTTTCATTGAGACTTGGTCTTACTTTTAATACCTTTCATTGAGACTTGGTCATACTTTTAATACCTTTCATTGAGACTTGATCACAAATTTAATACCTATCATTGAGACTTGGTGTTACTTTTAATACCTTTCATTGAGACTTGGTCATACTATTAATACCTATCATTTAGACTTGGTCATACTTTAATACTTTTCATTGAGACTTGGTCATACTTTTAATACCTTTCATTGAGATTTGGTCATACTTTTAATACCTTTCATTGAGACTTGGTCATACTTTTAATACCTTTCATTGAGACTTGGTCATACTTCAATACCTTTCATTGAGACTTGGTCATACTATTAATACCTTTCATTGAGACTTGGTCATACTATTAATACCTATCATTGAGACTTGGTCATACTATTAATACCTATCATTGAGACTTGGTCATACTTTTAATACCTATAATTGAGACTTGGTCATACTGTAATACCTTTCATTGAGACTTGGTCATACTATTAATACCTATCATTGAGACTTGGTCATACTATTAATACCTTTCATTGAGACTTGGTCATACTATTAATACCTATCATTGAGACTTGGTCATACTTTTAATACCTATCATTGAGACTTGGTCATACTATTAATACCTATCATTGAGACTTGGTCATACTTGTAATACCTTTCATTCATTGAGACTTGGTCATACTTTTAATACCTTTCATTGAGACTTGGTCATACTATTAATACCTATCATTGAGACTTGGTCATACTGTAATACCTTTCATTGATACTTGGTCATACTTTTAATACCTATCATTGAGACTTGGTCATACTTTTAATACCTTTCATTGAGACTTGGTCATACTTTTAATACCTATCATTGAGACTTGGTCATACTGTAATACCTTTCATTGAGACTTGGTCATACTATTAATACCTCCCATTGAGACTTGGTCATACTATTAATAACTATCATTGAGACTTGGTCATACTTTTAATACCTATCATTGAGACTTGGTCATACTATTAATACCTTTCATTGAGACTTGGTCATACTATTAATACCTATCATTGAGACTTGGTCATACTTTTAATACCTTTCATTCATTGAGACTTGGTCATACTTTTAATACCTTTCATTGAGACTTGGTCATACTTTTAATACCTTTCATTGAGACTTGGTCATACTATTAATACCTATCATTGAGACTTGGTCATACTTTTAATACCTTTCATTCATTGAGACTTGGTCATACTTTTAATACCTTTCATTGAGACTTGGTCATACTACTAATACCTATCATTGAGACTTGGTCATACTGTAATACCTTTCATTGAGACTTGGTCATACTTTTAATACCTATCATTGAGACTTGGTCATACTTTTAATACCTTTCATTGAGACTTGGTCATACTTCAATACCTTTCATTGAGACTTGGTCATACTTTAATACCTTTCATTGAGACTTGGTCATACTTTTAATACCTTTCATTGAGACTTGGTCATACTTTTAATACCTTTCATTGAGACTTGGTCATACTTCAATACCTATCATTTTGAATTAATCATATATTAATACCTATCATTGAGACTTGGTCATACTTTTGATACCTATCATTTTGAATTAATCATACATTAATACCTATCATTGAGACTTGGTCATACTTTTAATACCTATCATTTTGAAATGGCAATATTTTCAATATCTATTATTGATTTTTGATCATATGATATTTTCAATACCTGTTACGTCATTTTTAACTGGTATACATTAATACCTATCCATGTGATTTTAAATCATTCTTTTTACTACCAATCGATTTTGAATAAGTCATACTTTTAATAAATATAATTTTGAGTTTGTCAAACTTTTAACTACTAATCATTTTGATAGGTCCATGACAATGATGTTTTAAAAAAAATGTGATTAAATAAAGCAAAATATGAAAATTATTGAATACAATGTAACTGATATGTATTGATTAATACCATAGAAATGATCTACATCTAGTTATAATTTTATAATTTATAAATATTTGTATGAAAACCCGTCTGCCAATACAGAAAAAAAAGCTAGTACAAGCTGGGATGAATATCAAAAAGATTAGTTGAAGCAAACTCTAAGCTGTGAAATGAATGAAACAAAAATTATACAGAAGATCCCGGGAATCAAGATTTTTACAGAGACAAACATATTTTGAACTACAACTAGTTTGTTTCCTTTGTCAAAAAGAAAACTGTTTACCCAATAAATATTTTAAGAGTCGTCTGCTTTGAAAACATCTGAGGAAAAAGTTGTTATATTTCGAAAGTTGAAATTATAATTTTATAACAGATTTGCCAAAAATATTTTCACTTAACGAGATTTGCCAAGATGTTATTCTTAGTTGTTTGGTGCAGATTTATTCTATGTGGAAAAGGCTAAAAAGGTAAAACCATTAATGAAATCCACTCAATTTTCAAAAGTTGAAATAACACTGTGAAAAGTTAACAAATGATGCCGACACAAGATGAATCATATCTTTAGACATTTGTCCTCCCAAGTTAACCCTTTCCCACCTGCAGACACATTTTGATACAGCTGCAGCAGATGACTTTTGAATAAATGGTGGCAAAAGGAGAAATTGCTCATTATGAGCAATTTCTACTTTTGCCGAAATATTTTCAACTGTATTCTGTAACTACTGTATATTTTCGCCTAAGTGTTTTCGAAGACCTCTGCAGCAGCTTTGTTGTATTTGGGAAAGGGTTAATAGAAAAGCTTCCACATGTTCATTTCATATTTATACATTTTTTCTGTAAAAAAAGCCTTGTCACTATTCAAACAAACTGATGAGTAACAATTTACTAGGCTAATTAATAATCATTAAATAAATATTATTCAATATAATATTTTATATCTCAACATTCAATTCATCTTTAGTTTGTAAAGCACATTTCAAAAAATCATGTAAAACAAAGTAGACAACGAAATTTAATAATTTTGAATTTATCCCATCAGTTAATAGAGTCACCAATATTTTTCTAAGCAAATAATAGATTCAGCACCCTTTCCTTCACCATTGCTTCACTGAATATTCTTTTAAACCATTTACAAGATGCGAGCCATTTCCCACATTCAGATGAATTCTCACACCTCTACAGCAGATGACGTTTACATATATGGTGGGCTTATAAGATATTTTCAGAGTTCTCTGCTTCACAAATCACAAAGGAAAATGACATGTTCCTTAACTCTTTCCCTCATATGACAATTCTGCTGCAGACGACTTTGGAAAATCTCTATAATTGAATATATAACCTATGACTAAAAGTGGAAAACATTGTGTCAAAAGGAGAAATTGCTTGTTTTGAGCAATTTCTTCTTTTGTCACTATGATTTTAAAAGCTGTCTGCTGCAGAGGCATCAGAAAGCGTCTATATGAGGGAAAGGGTTAAAAGTTGGAAACACTCGTTTGATACAGATACATGTAATTGTGGAGAAAAGAAGAAATTGCTCCTTTTAACCCTTTCCAGCTTACAACAAATCTGCAGCAGACGACTTTGAAAATATCTCGAACAATAATATGGAAAATCTTCCTAAAAGAAAACAAACTTATTGAATAAAGTTAAAAACATTGTGTCAAAAGGAGAAATTGCTCGTGTTGAGCAATTTCTTCTTTTGTCACAAAGTTTTTAAAAGTCGTCTGCTGCAGAGAAGTCCGAGGGAAAAGGTTAATCCAACTAATTTCTCCTTCTTTTCACTACGATAATTAATGTCATCTGCTGCATGGGCATTAAATATCTGCATAATGTAAATGGTTTTATCGTGATAGACAAACTGATATTAGTCAACCCCGTATTGTGTTCATCCCAAAATAGTTAATTACACAAAAAACCCAAGCACAGTAACAGGAATGCAGTGTACAGATCTAACCTTCTACCTCAACTTTGATATCTTTGAACCAGAAGACTTAACCCTTTCCCTCATACGACAATTCTGCAGCAGACGACTTTTAACGTATTTTGTCAAAAAATAGAAAATCACTATAATTGAATGGATAACCTATGACAAAAAGTGGAAAACATTGTGGCAAAAGGAGAAATTGCATGTTTTGTGCAATTTCTTCTTTCGTCACTATGTTTTCAAAAAGCCGTCTTCTGCAGAGGCGTCAGAAAGCGTTTATATGAGGGAAAGGGTTAACCCTTTCACTCATACAATATTTTTTTGACACCTCTGAAACTTTCGTAAATCATTGTGGCAAAAGTTGAAATTGTCAAAACGATAATTTTCTCTTTTTGCCACTATGATTTCAACTGTATTAAAACATTTATCTTTCATTTGTAGAGATTTTCAGCATTTTTGACGAAACAATTTCACTGACGTTTGCTGCAGATAAGTTGTATGTTGGAACGGGTTAAAAAAAAAATCATAATGAAATTTTCTAGAGAAACAAAACAAAATATAATGCAATTTATTTTTTTGTTAAAACTGGTCAAATTGTGCTTAAAATGAAATTTAATCAATACTGGAGTGATACTGCAGGAAAACTAAGCCTAATTAACACAATTCATTTATCATTAACCCTTTCCCTCATATAAACGCTTTTGGACGCCTCTGCAGCAGACGGCTTTTTGAAAACATAGTGACAAAAGGAGAAATTGCACAAAACGTGCAATTTCTCCTTTTGCCACAATGTTTTTCACTTTTCGTCATAGATTATCCATTCAATTATGGAGTTAAGGGTTAATATAGATCCAGATCAACTTGTGCAACTGTGCAGCAAACCTGGCTCTACACTGTTCACTAATTAGTCAAAGAAGGTTTAACCCTTTCCAACATATAGACACTTTGAGAGGCGTCTGCAGCAGAAGACTTTTGAAAACACTGTGGCAAAGATGAAATTGCTCATGATGAGCAATTTCACCATTTGCCATAGTGTTTTTAAACTCTATTTAATAATTAAACTGGCATTAAGTAATGGAGATTTTTCACAATTTTGAAAAGATATTTTCAGTCGTCTGCTACAGATTTGTTGTATGTGGGAAAGGGTTAAAATCCAGAAAAGCAGCGTTCATTAGGATCTGAGAGGAAAGATGTGCCGGCAGATCTGTATCTACACCTGTTACAATTAAGCTTATGTTCGTTTTCCTATAGCATCTTACTATGAGACCTTATCATACATGCATTTCTGTTCTGGCTTGCTGATGTAATGTATTTATAAGTTTTGAAACAAAACAATTCAAAAGTAAAGATGATAACAGAAAATGACCCTCACCTTGTTAAAGGAAATTGTTCGTCATGACGACCACCTTGGTATCCATTGTCAAAACCAGAATAAGGGGTATTACTGTTTCAAATAAAAACAAACTTAAATAAAACAAACAGAAACAAAATAAAAAACCTCTCCTTGATAAAGAAAGAAGAAACAAAGAGACAGTTTGGGCTGGAACTATTTGAGAAAGGTTTCTATTTTAACCCTTTCCCACATACAATAATTCTGCAGCAGACGACTTTGAAAATGTCTACTCAAAAGTATAAAAAATCTCTATAATTGTAGGTATAATTACTGAAAAAAAAATGAAAACATTATGGCAAAAGAAGAAATTGCTCATTTTGAGCAATTTCCCATTTTGTCACAATTTTTTCAAAAGTTGTCTGCTGCAGATGCGTCAAAAAGTGTCCACAGGTGGGAAAGGGTTAAACCAAATGTTTCCCCACACCTATAAGGTAAATTATGTGTCTCCTTCAATAAGTCTTTGGCTGCTTTTATCTAGAAATAGTTCATTTTTTGTTAATAGCTAAATAAAGTACTGGTATATCTTAAATTTTTTGCTAAAATGCAATTACTGATTATCAAACTACAGTAAAACTTTAGTAAATTACAATTAAATGTAATGAAAGCATATTTAAAGACTATTATAATCAGAAAAAAGACATTGTGGAAATAAGGTTATTGCTCGTCAAGAGTAATACATCTTTTTTCAAAATATTTTCACCTTTCTGTGCAGAAAGAGTGCCAACAGATCACTTTTATTTGAGAAATATATCACTATATGAACAATACAAATCATAATAATAGCAGTTCAAGATTCATGTAGCTGACACTATAGATACATCATAACCTCTTCCCACATACAGACACATTTTGATTCATCTGCAGCAGACAATACTTGTAAACACTCTGGCAAAAGGAAAACTTGATAATGATGAGAAATTTCTCCTCTAAACACAATCAATGTTTTTTGAATAATTATAATTTCATTTACAGAGATTTTCAAAGTCATCTGCTGCAGATTTATTGTATTTGGGAAAAGGTCGTTTTCCAAACTAACTGTTTGATCTACCTTTTATTGCCATTGAAGGTTCCATAGTCATGTAAACTGTAACTAAGATGTTTAAAACATGAACTAGAATTATGTCCCTTGGACAGGGTTCACCTCACTTATGTACAATGTTCGATTATTGCATGTCAAGGGCCATGACTCTGGTTAACCTTTTACCACATACAACAAACATGCAGCAGACTACTTTGAAGACATCTAGGTAAAAAACATAAGAATGGCAACTTATATAAATCAGTGTATAACTATTATAAACAGAGATTAACCCTTTCCCTCATACGACAATACTGCAGCAGACGACTTTGAACACATTTTGTCAAAAAATAAAAAATCTCTATAATTGAATGGATAACCTATGACTAAAAGTGGAAAACATTGTTGCAAAGGGAGAAACTGCTTGTTTTGAGCAATTTCTTCTTTTGTCACTATGTTTTCAAAAAGCTGTCTGCTGCAGAACCATCAGAAAGTGTCTATATGAGGGAAACGGTTAACCAGAGTTTAAAATATTGTGGCAAATAGGAGAAATTGCTTATCATGAGAAATTTCTCCTATTGTCCCAATGTTTTAAAAGGTCGGCTGCTACAGAAACGTCAGAAAGCGTCTGTTCATGGGAAAAGGTTAAATACTGTTGGAGATACACACAATACAACATTTTCGTGTCAATGGACTAAAATGTTTGAATCACATCTAGTGATTTGGGGTCTTTGTTTCAACTTCAATTTGGTTTCACTTATCCCTTTCCCGCTTAAAAAAAGAAGTTGAAACATCTAGGCAATAATATAGAAAATCTCTATAAACAAGGGCACCGCAAAGCAAATGCATTCCCTCGGTATTATATTTAAAAATATGGCTAAAAATATGGCCAATGACCTGGATATTAATGTTATGTACCAGAAAACTAATGTTATTTGTCCTTGCCCTTATCAAATTGTTATTAATGTTATGTACCAGAGAACTAAGTGTAATTTGTCCATGTCTCCGCATTTGGACTTTACCAAATGACCCCTTTTTTTGCCCATTTTCAATCAATAGGCTTCTAGACCTTGACATATACTAACTGTATGGCAAGTTTGGTTAAGATCGGTCAAAGGATGTTCAGTGTAGAGTGGTCACAAGGTTGTTATATGGGAAAATAGTCCAAGTCCAATATTGACCTTGACCTTGACACTATGACCTTGAAAATAAATAGGCTTCTAGACCTTGCCATATTCTAACTGTATGGCAAGTTTGGTTAAGATCAGTCAAAGGATGTTCAGTGTAGAGTGGTCACAAGGTTGTTATGTTGGAAAATAGTCCAAGTCCAATTTTGACCTTGACCTTGACACTATGACCTTGAAAATAAATAGGCTTCTAGACCTTGCCATATACTAACTGTATGGCAAGTTTGGTTAAGATTGGTTGAAGGATGTTCAGTGTAGAGTGGTCACAAGGTTGTTATATGGGAAAATAGTCAGTCCAATTTTGACCTTGACCTTGCCATATACTAACTGTATGGCAAGTTTGGTTAAGATCAGTCAAAGGATGTTCAGTGTAGAGTGGTCACAAGGTTGTTACGGACGGACGGACGGACGCACAAACAAACAAACGAACAAACGGACAGCCCCATTACTATATCCCCTCTCAAACTCTGTTTGACGAGGGGATAATAAAAGTAGGTTGAAAATATTATGGGAAATGAAGAAATTATGAGCAATTTCTCCCTTTGCCATAATGTTTTTAAAAGGCATCTGCAACATATACGTCAACATATATCTGTAGGTGTGAAAGGGTTTTAGGTACATGGTCAAGATATTATAGATTTTATTCAAAGGTAGCTTTTAAGACTAAACTGAACCCTTTCACACATACTGACGCCTCTGCAGCAGCTGACTTTTGAAAACATTGTGACAAAAGAAGAAATTGCTCATAATGAAACATGAAAATTCTCCATTAATTGTGTTAAATTATTAAAATAATGTTTTCACAAGTCATCTGCTGCAAAGGCATCAGACATCTTCAAGCAGAGGACTCTTAACCCTTTCCAACATACTACAAATATGCAGCAGACGACTTTGAAAACAAAGTGACACAAACCTGAAAAATCTCCATAAAAAATAGCTTAATTGTTAAATAAAGTTAACAAGCAAATTCAGAGAATTATGGTCCCCCGCTTTGGGGGTCTTATTGGTTGGGTTGGGTACTGATGGAAAGGGCTTGTCACAAGGAATACATATGTGAAATATGAGAGCACTACCTCTTATGGTTCAGAAGTTATGATAAAGATTAAAATTGTGGAAATGTAGGTCAAAGGTCATGGTGAAGGTCAAAAGGTCAAATATTTGGTACTGATGGAAAGGGCTTGTTGTAAGGAATACACATGTAAATTATGAAAGCAATAGTTGTTATGGTTCAGAAGTTATGCTCAAAGTTAACATTTTGGAAATGTAGGTCAAAGGTCATGATGAACGTCACAAGGTCAAACATATGGGTACTGAGTGAAAGGGCTTGTCACAAGGAATACACATGTGAAATATAAAAGCCCTACCTGTAATGGTTCAAAAGTTATGATCAAGGTTAAAGTTTTCAAAATGTAGGTCAAAGGTCACGGTCAAAGGTCAGAAGGTCCAAAAATATGATACTGACGAAAAGGTCTTGTCACAATGAATACACATGTGAAATAAAAAAGCCGTACCGGTTATGGTTCAAAAGTTATGATCAAGGTTAATATTTTTAAAATGTAGGTCAAAGGTCAGGGTCAAGGTCACAAGGTCAAAAAAATTGGTATTGATGGAAAGGGGTTGTCACAAGGAATACACATGTGAAATATGAAAGCAGTACCTATTACGGTTCAGAAGTTATGACCAAGGTTAAAGTTTTTGTGACAGCGTGACGGAGGGACTGACGGACTGACGAATGAGATTTAATGTCCCCGACGTTTTACTTCGTAAAGCGGGGGACAAAAACATTGTGGCCAAAGGAGACATTTGTGTTTTCAAGTCGTCTGCTGCTATTGTGTCAAAATGCATCTGCAGGTTGGAAAGGGTTAAATGATCCTATCTTGTACATGGTAAGGTTTATGTCAGAGACTTACACATCATCAAACTCTGGTTTATACGGTTCCACATATCTCTCTGGGCGTTTGTACAGACTAGCTAACAGAGCAGCAAAAATGAACGACGGAATGTAGAAGAACAAACTCCAGCCAAGACCAAACCAAATGGCATTCTAAAATAACAAAATGAAATTGTCATGAACAATATGAGTATGTTCATTTGTGATAAAGTCTATTTTGATATAATTGTAACATGTAATGGAGTTAAGCCATCGCGGGTCACCCATCCAGGCACTAACCACTCTACCAACATCGCTATAAAAGCTGGCTTCCACAGCAAGGCTGTAGAAGTGATATTTATACCTATACCCATTTCCCGTTACATTTCTCCCTCTTGTCTCTTAAGTCTTGACTTCGACCCAAAGTAACATAACTTAACACAAGCAGTACACCAGAGCGGAGTCTATATAACATCACTGTGAACCACCAGGTCCTTCACAGAGTTAAGTCACCACGGGTCACCCATCCAGGCACTAACCACGATGTACCTTGCTTAACTTTGTGAAAAGGCCAAGCACTCTACCAATGTCACTATAAAAGCCGGCGTCCACAGCAAGGCTGTACGAGTGATCTTTTTTTCTATACCCCGTTCCCATTACATAATCATTGTA
Source organism: Serripes groenlandicus (assembly GCA_031761405.1). Classification (NCBI taxonomy): domain Eukaryota; kingdom Metazoa; phylum Mollusca; class Bivalvia; order Cardiida; family Cardiidae; genus Serripes; species Serripes groenlandicus. Next base: position 96,262,522 of record JASEVX010000004.1, read on the forward strand.
TATTATGTAATACTGCAAAGATCTATAGAAATATCTGGGATGTGAAAAAGCATAATTTCCAGTGAGAAATAATACCAATTGCAGCTTCTTTTATCAAAATTTAAAATCAGTTACAATCCATTGATTGTTTATACAATATATAATTTCAGGGTTTTCCATGACGCACAAATCCTGCGTCATTGATGCATTTGCAACTAAAATATCCCCACAATAAATTGCTGTGCATCCACATGGACACAATTTATATCAATCATTTAATTATAGAGTCTAACGTGGACTCCCAAAATGTATTAAAAGTCCCCCGACTTTGATAACAACGGGTTCACGATGACGCCTATGTTTCAAAGCCGAGGGAAAACCCTTAATTTATATACCATTGGAAGTTCATATGAGAATTGTCATCCCTCGTGACTTTACACGCTAATAACATTCTTGTCTACGACAGTAATTAGTTGCACACACGTAAATATCACATAGGATAGAAATCCTGTATCAAAATTTCAATGGTAAATGAACTCAATTATTTATTTAAGTCCCAATTTAAATGTTACAAAAGCTGTATCATATATAACAACAGATGCAAACGAATAATTCATGGTCACTATTCTCACCAACCAGTCTAACAACTAAATTTAACCTTTCCCCACATACAAAAATGTAAATCAGACGACTTTGAAAACATCTAGCTAAAAGTTTTTTAAATAAAAGTTTAATTATTGGATAAAGTTGAAAACATTGTGGCATTGTGGCTCATAATGAGCAATTTCTCCTTCTGCCACAATGTTTTCAAAAGTTGTCTGCTTCAGAGGCGTCAGAAAGCGTCTGTATGTTGGAAAGGGTTTTAGGTAAGATCTTTCTCTATTCAGCTTAATTTTTAAAGTTTAACCCTTTCCCTCATATGACAATTCTGCAGCAGACTTTGAACATATTTTGTCAAAAAATAGAAAATCTCTATAATTGAATGGATAACCTATGACTAAAAGTGGAAAACATCGTGGCAAAAGGAGAAATTGCTCGTTTTGAGCAATTTCTTCTTTTGTCACTATGTTTTCAAAAAGCTGTCTGCTGCAGAGGCGTCAGAAAGCGTCTATATGAGGGAAAGGGTTAATGGCATCAGTGGTAGGTGAATACTGTAACAGACTTACCAGAGGGTCCAGTGTTAAAGTACACACAGAATGTACTATAGTCTGTGCAGCATTGTATAAACCTCGACATTTACCGATATCATACTTTATCTGAAAAACAAAATACACAGAGAATGTACTATATAGTCTGTGCGGCATCGTATAAACCTCGACATCTACCGATATCATACTTTATCTGAAAAACAAATTACACACATAATCTACTAAAGTCTGTGCAGCATCGTATAATCCTCGACATCTACCGATATCATACTTTATCTGAAAAACAAAATACATACAGAATCTACTAAAGTCTGTACAGCATCGTATAAACCTCGACATCTACAGATATCATACTTTATCTGAAAAACAAAATACACACAGAATCTACTTTAGTCTATGCAGCATCGTATAAACCTTGACATCTACCGATATCATACTTTATCTGAAAAACAAAATACACACAGAATCTACTTTAGTCTGTGCAGCATCGCATAAACCTCGACATCTACCAATATCATACTTTATCTGAATCAAAGCACTGATGGCACAGTAGTGGCAATCGTGTAGAAAATCCTGCAAAGTAACAAGCAGTATCTCAATGTAGGCCTTGCAATTTTCAATATATATAGGCTTATATGATAATGCTTGATCTCCAACTCAATTAGGCTCGATTTGCCACAATGTTTTCAACTCTATTCAATAAATACACTTTCATTTAACTAGATTTTCCATATTTTTGTGGGTATGTTTTGAAAGTTGTATGCTGCAGATTTGTTTTATGAGGGAATGGGTTAATAAGGCGATTTGAACACTAGTACTAGTACCACTTTGAAATTTCTTTATTAATTAATCTTGTCGCTATTTCACATCTAACATGGCAAGTGATAAAAGGACAGTATTATGAAGTACCTATCCATTTGCTCGCCAGTTTGCTATATGGCCAAGTGCAAGGGTAAACAAACCCAGGAATGCAAAATATCTTTCAGTTTATCACGAAATCGATGTTGCAACTCATGATTATTTGAGTTTTAAAAATGCAGACTTCGGCAAAAATATCGCAAAAATTTGACCTCACGAATTCAAGGTGTTTCACAGTTACTTGATGTATTTTGTTTTTCAAATAAAGTATGATATCAGTAGATGTCAAGGTTTATACGATGCTGCAAAGTAGATTCTGTGTTTGTTTTTCAGATAAAGTATGATATCACAGACGACGACACCAAGGGTATCATAATACCCGGACTGTTTTACGAAAAGAAAAAAGACAATCTAATAAAAAGATTACTTACAGCTTTCTTAGTGCTGTTCACTGTATTTCCTATACTAGTAAGGATACCTTCAACGGCTTGATTGAGTTCCTAAAAAAAACAAGAAAATGTGTCCATGGAACACGGATGCCCCGGTTGTTAACTATAGCTGGTTGGGTGAACTGATGAAAGACAAATGAACAGACGGACGGACAGAGGGTCACGTCAAATCGGCACAATTTTTTAAAGAATGATATGTTAATAGTCATTTGTGTGAAGTTTCATCATGATCTGACATCAGCTTCACTAAAAACTAACTTGACCAAAAACTTTAACCTGAATTGTATGGACGAACAGACAGACAAACAGACGGACGGACAGAGGGTCACAACGTCAAATCGGCACAATTTTTTAAAGAATGATATGTTAATAGTCATTTGTGTGAAGTTTCATCATGATAGGACATCAGCTTCACTAAAAACTAACTTGACCAAAAACATTAACCTGAATTGTATGGACGAACAAACAGACGAACAGACGGACGGACAGAGGGTCACAACGTCAAATCGACACAATTTTTTAAGGAATGATATGTTAATAGTCATTTGTGTGAAGTTTCATCATGATCGGACATCAGGTTCACTAAAATCTAACTTGACCAAAAACTTTAACCTGAGAATGGTATGGACGAACAGACAGACGAACAGACGGATGAACAGTTGGTCCAACCTCAAATTGATACAATTTTTTAAACAATGATATGTTGATTGTCATTTGTGTGAAGTTTCATAATGATAGGACATCAGGTTCACTAAAATCTAACTTGACCAAAAACTTTAACCTGAGAATGGAATGGACGAACAGACAGACGAACAGTTGGTCCAACCTCAAATTGATACAATTTTTTAAACAATGATATGTTGATTGTCATTTGTGTGAAGTTTCATAATGATAGGACATCAGGTTCACTAAAATCTAACTTGACCAAAAACTTTAACCTGAGCGGGACGGACGAACGGACGGACGGACTAACAGACCGGAAAACTATATGCCCCTCATACTTCGTATGCCGGGGCATAAAAAAACAATCTATAGCTTAGTTCAATCGTTTATTTTGTATAATTATTATGTTGGTTTTCCCACAATGTTTTCGAGCCTCTTCTGCTGGCAGCAAAGGTGTTAGGTTTTGTCTCAGTATCAAGATAAAAAATTCTCCATTAATTTAAGTGTGAAACAGAAACTTTGCTTTATTGGGGGTTTGACACTGTTTTCAACATTATTAGTTATATCATGTTGACAGCTCACTTATTCAAGTTCCCTGGGTAAACCAACCAGTATTAGGCCAGGAAATGTAGTTTGCCAAAGGGCAATCCATCATGACCAATGTGCTGCGACTGGGGAGAGAACCCTGGATGCCCGGTTCAAAATCAACCAATGCTTACCACTCGACCATGATGGATTCCTATGTGAAACAGATACACATTCATCATGAATGTACATTAACTTTATACTTAATCAATGCATAGCTAATAAGCCAAACTTTAAAGAATATGTGTGGTTTTATGAATGGCAGATGACACCTTTGTTGCAGGTGACTTTTGAAAACATTTTAGAAAAAATAAGATTTCTTAGTCTTTTATGCCACTTTTATGTTCAGTTATATCTCGGCATTTATCCTTACACAAGCAAGTCAGTTGTGAAGCAAACCAATAACCCAGAGCGCCAAGCAGGAAAAGCCATTACTAACATATATTAAAGTCTTTGGTAGGATCCGGCTGTGGAACGAAGCCATTAAAATCCAACACCCTAGCAGACGTTCTACGACTACATCCGAGGCATTGAAAAATTAGAAACAGCTCTGTAATTCACCATTTGACAAATTACCTGATATGTAATTTAAAACTCTCCTACATTCAAACTGATAAAGAAAATAATATAACTCTCTACAGGGTAACATAGTTTTAACCCTTTCCTACCTTTTGACGACTTTTGAAAACAGTGACAAGCAATTTCTCCTTTTGCCACAATGTTTTCAACATTTTTCAGTAATTATACCTACAATTATAGAGATTTTCCATATTTTTTAGGAGACATTTTCAAAGGCTTCTGCTGCAGATTTGCTGAATGTGGGAAAGGGTTAAACAGAAAACTATTCTCAAACAAGAGGGCCATGATGGCCCTTGAATCGCTCACCTGATTTTTTATTTTTTTTTCACTTTAGCTATATAAGCCTCGCCCCCTGGCAGCCATAGTTTCCGACCAATCAACTTGGCTTGAAGGAATCTGATAGAGGGTCACCCTAGGAACATTTCTACAAAATTATTTGAAAATCGGCCAGATACTTTTGGAGGAGAAGATTTTTTAAGTTTTCACTATAGCCATATAATGCAAAATAGCCCTGCCTACTGGCGGCCATGTTTTTTGACCAATCAACATGGCTTGAAGGAATCTGAAAGTGGGTCATCCAAGGAACATTTCTACAAAATTATTTGAAAATCGGGCCGACACTTTTGGAGAAGAAGATTTTTTAAGTTTGCACTATAGCCATATAAGGCAAAATAGCCCCGACACCCCCCCCCCCCCCTGGCGGCCATGTTTTTCTACCAATCAACATGGCTTGAAGGAATCTGATAGAGGGTCACCCAAGGAACATTTCTACAAAATCATTTGAAAATCAGCCTGACACTTTCGGAGGAGAAGATTTTTTAAGTTTTCACTATAGCCATATAAGGCAAAATAGCCCCGCCCCCCTGGCGGCCATGTTTTTTGACCAATCAACATGGCTTGAAGGAATCTGGTAGAGGGTCATCCAAGGAACATTTCTACAACATTATTTGAAAATCTGCCAACCAGTTTGGGAGAAGAAGAATTTTGAAGTTTTTTTCGTTTTGTTGCCATGGAAACCAGAATTCTGCATGGATCCCTAAAATTTGAAGGAATTCTGGTGAGGTCATTAAGAGGATGCTTTCTGTGAAGTTTCATCCCAATTGACCCACTGGTTACTGAGGAGAAGATGTTGAAGATTTTTTAAGTTTTCACTTTGGCCATATAAGGCAAAATAGCCCCCACCCCCTGGCGGCCATGTTTTTCGACCAATCAACATTGCTTGAAGGAATCTGATAGAGGGTCACCCAAGGAACATTTCTACAAAATTATTTGAAAATCGGCCTGACACTTATGGAGGAGAAGATTTTTTAAGTTTTCATTATAGCCATAAAAGGCAAAATAGCCCCGCCCCCTGGCGGCCATGTTTTTTGACCAATCAACATGGCTTGAAGGAATCTGATAGAGGATCACCCAAGGAACATTTCTACAAAATTATTTGAAAATCGGCCTGACACTTTTGCAGGAGAAGATTTTTTAAGTTTGCACTATAGCCATATAAGGCAAAATAGCCCGCCCCCCCCTGGCGGCCATGTTTTTCGACCAATCAACATGGCTTGAAGGAATCTGATAGAGGATCACCCAAGGAACATTTCTACAAAATTATTTGAAAATCGGCCTTACACTTTCGGAGGAGAAGATTTTTTAAGTTTTCACTATAGCCATATAAGGCAAAATAGCCCCGCCCCCCCCCTGGCGGCCATGTTTTTCGACCAATCAACACGGCTTCAAGGAATCTGATAGAGGGTCATCCAAGGAACATTTCTACAAAATTATTTGAAAATCTGCCAACCAATTTGGGAGAAGAAGAATTTTGAAGTTTTTTCGGTTTCGTTGCCATGGAAACCAGAATTTTGCATGGATCCCAAAAATTTGAAGGAATTCTGGTGAGGTCATTGGTAGGATGCTTTCTGTGAAGTTTCATCCAAATTGACACACTGGTTACTGAGGAGAAGGAGTTGACGCACGACGCACGACGGACGCCGGACAAAAGGCGATCACAATAACTCACCTTGAGCAAAGCTCAGGTGAGCTAAAAACCTTAATGACAATTATCACCTTTCCCCCTGCAATGTTTTCATCAGAGGTCTGCTACAGACGACATGTTGATAACATCATGCACACAGGTTGTAACTACATCCGTTAACAAGATATGGTTGCAACCTTGTTGCATGAAACTCAAGTAAATCAGAAGACGTTTGCAAAAATTGTGGCAAAAGAAGAAATTGCTCATAATGTGCAATTTTACCTTTTGCCACAATGTTTTCAACTCAATTCAATTATCATAATAACATTTAAAGAGATTTTCCATATTTTTTCCAAGAGGTTTTAAAAGTCATCCGGTGCAGATTCGCTGTATGTGGGAAAAGGTTATGATAAAATTCAATTTACTTACTTCATTTACAATACCATCTTTATCTGCGTTAAACTTATCTTGAGATAGTTCTATACTATCTACAAGATCACTGATTTGTGCCTGCAAAAAGAAAGAATATTGCTATATCAAAGCTTGAGCTTACCCTTCCCACATACAGACACTTTCTGACGCCGCTGCAGCAGACGACTTGTCAAAACTATGTGTCAAAAGAAGATATTGCTCATAATGAGCAATTTCTCCTTTTGCCACAGTGTTTTCAACTTTATTCAATAATTGTTCTTTCATTTAAAGAGAGTCTCCTTATTTGTGAGTAAATGTCTTCAAAGTTGTCTGCTTCACATTTGTTGTATGTCGGCAAAGGTTAAAGTGTGTATGCAATGTATTTTAACCCTTTCCCTCATATAGACGCTTTCTGACGCCTCTGCAGCAGGCGGCTTTTTTGAAAACCTAGTGACAAAAGAAGAAATTGCTCAAAACAAGCAATTTCTCCTTTTGCCACAATGTTTTCCACTTTTAGTCATGGGTTATCCATTCAATTAAAGAGATTTTCTATTTTTTGACAAAATATGTTCAAAGTCGTCTGCTGCAGATTTGTTGTATGAGGGAAAGGGTTAAGGTCTAAAATCCTTAATTGAGTCCACCCATGAGGCAAGGTAATTCTGGTGATATGTATAATTTAAGAAGACTTGGCAAAATGACAAGTCTCGCTGTGCCTTCAGACTATCAATAAAAGTGTAAAAGACAAAGACAAAATGTGTGTGCAAAACTTAAAGTCAATCTAACAGAATTCTCAAAATCCACTAGAAAACACAAAAATCATGTATTTAACACAAACAATAAGGTCACACTCAGCATTTTTAGTTTTCAATATAAAAGAGGGAATAAGATGCAACAATGATCCAAGTTTGAAAGTCCTAGCAATAGGACTGATTGAGCAAAACTAAAGAATACCTGAAACTTTAATGTTGAACTAAACGCAATAATTATTAATTAAAAAACACCTGTTTGATATGTTGAGGTATTTTAGAAATTAAATATGTGTGCAAAATTTAAAATCATTCAAACAAAAAATGTAAATGTTATGTCCAATTCCGAAAATCCACATAAAAACAATAAAATTCATGTTTTTTACCCACTCAAAAAAAAAAGAGTGGGCATAAAAAGAAGCAAAATTAACTTACTGTAACATTACTATTTCTTTGTAAACTTTCCACAGAAGCTCTAAGTTTTACCTGAAATAAAGCAAATAAAATGAAAATGAATGTGTCAGTTTAAATAATTGGTTTGTAACCTTCACTGGATTATGCTTTATTTTGAGACATCTGATAAAAATAATGAAAGTCATAAAAAATATGGAATAGTTCTTGATAGCATGGAAACGATTCATTTTAAGGAAAATAGAAATTTCTTTAATAAAACATTCAACGTTTTTCAACTTTTTAGAAAATATTTCACATACTGACTTTATCAGTATAAATCACTATATAACAAAGTATCAAACTTTTTAAAAATGAAACGAGAGCGCCATGGAGTGAACGCCAACTCTCGTCTGCTTTTTACCAAGTTAATAAAGGGGCATTTTTGAATAATTATTAAAGCCATAGTTATGTGATTTGGTATAGATAAATGATTGGTTCTAGAAACATGTGTACCAAGTTTCATTTGAAAATGTTGTACGTTTTTTGAGTTATAATGCAAGGTTAAAGCTTTGTGACGACACCAATGCTGCAGAAAACATCACTCACTACCGCCGCCACCAAGGGTATAGCCCGACTTTTTTTCTTTGAAAAACATGAGCTAAAAAAAATGTAAAAAATGTATTCACAATTTCTGCCTGAATGGCTGGTTGAACTTCATCCTTTACAACAAGTAAATCAGCAGCTGCTTCATCCAAAATGGCTTTATTCTGTAAGATATAATATATTATAGTTCATAATTATGTTACAAGCAAGTGATGATTATCCTTTCCTAAATAATTTTGTTATCTACTCTACTCAAATTTAAAAATATTTGTACCAGTTTATTTATAGTTTCCTGTTGTTCTCAGGTCACATTTAGTTATTGATCAGAACAGTAAAAAGTATTATTTAACTTTGTAACATACTATTTTATCTTGAAATGTGGCTTTATTTTTGGTTATACATGTATTTTCGTATATGCGTTTCATTCCTGCCATTTTTATTTCAAAACCACTTAACAAATGATTCTGTTATTAACTTGATATGAAGGAAAATAACCCTGTATATATATCAGCAAGTGTAAGAGTGTTAGACATACAGATGACTGAGAAGTGATCCCAAAATGTCACTCTGCTAGTGCAGGCGAAAAAAAAAAAAGTAATACACTTATAACTTATATGGTGGTGAAATTAACATCTTCAGACACATATTACCTTTTAAGATATTTTAAGACTCTTCACATTTTAAGAAAAACAATGATAAGAGCATATAAAACTTTAAGCATTTACCACATACAACAATTCTTCAGTAGATGACATTGAAATATGTTAGTCAAAACTATGGAAAATCTCAAAATTGAAAACAACATGAGAAAATGCTCAATATGTTGCCACAATGTTTTCAAAATCATCTGCTGCATCAAAAATCATCAAAACACATCTGTAATTGGAAAAAGTCTAAAACAAAGTGATGTTAATAACTGATAACATTACAACTTTATTTCAAAACTGTTTTGACTTTTCAAAACAACAGCTTAATTGATACTTTGTTTCATTTTTAAAAATGCAACCTTTTGTCTAATTTGTCTCATAATTTAAACAAAGTGTACTGAGTGATCAAATATAATCAGGGACGTAGACATCCCTGATGTAATCAAAACTTACTGGTGTACTACCACTTGGAGGGTTTGCTGTTTCATTCAGAGAAGTAATAGTTGTTTCTAGATTAAAACCAAACAGGGGTTTCTCAACCTGTGAAAAGTAGGAAATTAGATAACATAAACAAACAAGAGATGTGACATAATGTGACAAATGCCACCCAAGGTATTTCTTTGATACACAAAACTTATGTGTGTGTTTATCTAATGATATTGAATGTGAACAAGAAATCTTCTAACTGTAGTAGTAGTATAATATTTTCATTGTTTTACCAATTTGATACCTCTACAGTGAAAAACAAAGCTGTTGGCATTATTACCAACACTTATAGTCATTGTCTTAACCCTTTTCCACAAACAACAAATCTGAAGCAGACAACTTTGAAAACATACCTGCCAAAATGTGGAAAATCCTTATTAAGGCAGGCATATTTATTAACAAGAGCACCACGTACGGCACAGACGCTCGACTGATAGGGAGAAAACAGAAAAAAAAAAAAAGCTGAGCTAAACAAAAAACCTTAACCGGACGACCACGCCGCCGCCTACAAAAAACCTTAACCGGACCACACCACCGCTGCCGACGATGACGCCAGGGTCATGACAATAGCTCTCGTTTTTTCAAAAGTCGAGCTAATAAGAGTTGAAAACATTGTGCCAAATGAAGAAATTGCTCATTATGAGCAATTTCTCCATTTGTCACAATGTTTTCAAAAGTTGTCTGCTGCACAAGTGTCAGAAAGCGTCTATATGTGAGAGAGGGTTAAAAAAATAATCATAGCAAGTAAAAAGTATTTCAGAGGCATTGTGAGTTAGTTTTATGTTAACCATTTCCCACATACACCAAGTCTGAAGAAGGCAACTACCTAAACATCTTGCCAAAACTTTAGAGCATCTCTACAAATCATAGTTTTAATCATTGAAGAGAGTTTGAAAACATTGTGGCAAAAGGAGAAATTTCTCATCCATTTGCCACAATGTTCTCAAGCGTCATCTGCTGTTGATGTTTCAAAATTCCTCTGCCAGTGGGAATGATTAAACAAGAGCACCGCGTACGGCACAGACGCTCAACTGATAGGGAGAAAACAGAAAAGAAAAAAAATGAGCTAAACAAAAAACCTTAACTGGCCGACCACACCGCCGCCGCCGACCACGCCAGGGTCATGACAATAGCTCTCGTTTTTTTCAAAAGTCAAGGACAGCGAGATCAAATTTTTCGTGCTTGCCAATAAAACAAAACTTTTTGGGTGATAGAGAAAACATAACTAAGTACTTTATGATATTATTTATAAGTCGGAAAAGAGTCATAATTCTTACAAAAACCTTTACTGAATTATGCACTCTTGGCTGTTGGTGGAGGTAATGATGGTAAAAAATATTTTTGTAAGTGTTTAAGCTATATCTCTAATTGTGTTTTGGTATGAATAACTTAACCAAAATTATAAATCGAAAAAGGGCCATCATTCTTAAACAAAACTTGACAAAGTTATGTACCCTTGTTGGTTAATGGAGGTATGAAGATAAATAAGTATTGTAAGTGTATAAGCTAAATCACTAATGGTTTTTGAAAAAAAAAGGGGTGGTACAAAAAACTTTACCAAAATTCTAAGGCAAAAAATGGCCATAATTCTTACAAAAACCTTGACAGAGTTATGTACTCTTGTCTGTTGCTGGAGGTAATGATAGTGAAAAAGTGTTGTAAGTTTAAAAGCAATACATGTAATGGTTTTGAAAAAAAGTAAATCGATACAAAAAACTTAACCGAAATTCTAAGTCGAAAAAGGGCTATAATTCTTACAACAATTTTGACAGAGTTATATACTCTTGTCTGTTGATGGAGTTAATGATGGTGAATAAGTGTTGTAAGTTTCGAAGCCATATCTGTAATGGTTTTGAAAAAAAGTAAATTGGTACAAAAAACTTAACCAAAATTCCTAGTGGAAAAAGGGCCATAATTCTTACAAAAATCTTGACAGAGTTATGTACTCTTGTCTGTTGATAGAAGTAATGATGGTGAATAAGTGTTGTAAGTTTCGAAGCCATATCTGTAATGGTTTTGAAAATATGTGAATTGGTACAAAAAACTTAACCAAAATTCTAAGTAAAAAAAGTAAAAAAAGGGCCATAATTCTCACAAAAACCTTGACAGAGTTATGTACTCTTGTCTGTTGATGGAGGTAATGATGGTGAATAAGTGTTTCAAAGCAACATCTGTAATGGTTTTGGTACAAAAACCTTTACCAAGATGTGACGCCAACGCCGAGGCGAGTAGTATAGCTAGCCTTTCTTAGAAAAGTCGAGCTAAAAAATTTTTTTTTTATAATGTTACCTCTACAAAGTACTTTGTGTAGTTGACAGCAGAAATATTTGATTGAGTGAACTCCTTCAACTGTTTTTTTAGTTCTGGTGATAATAATGTAATATTTCCAATACTCAAGTTTGTTTTATTCACTATGTTTCTAACTTCAGTTTCTACTGGCTGAAAATAAAAATACAAAGTGAAGTTATACATATTTTTTTCGGGAGACACTCAAAATCCCCATGGCTAAAATGTCAGGGTATTCAAAATCCCCACAGTCAAAATTATGGTGTATTTAAAATCCCCATGGTTCAAAATCCCCATGGTGAAATAACATATGCAGAGTGCAGGACATGATCAATCAGGCTATATATATGTATGATGGTTGATCCAAATTGCCTCAACAGGGTAAAGCATGTATATATATATATATATATATATATAATTATACATTCTTATCCGGGTCTGCATTTTGTTTGTCACAGTCAGTTATTTAGAGTTGTTTCAGTATTTCAAGCTGTTACATCTTTGGGTATATAGTATGATGTATTTTGGAATCAAAATACACGTAATTGCTCATTCAAAATGGAATTTATTACTAGTAATAAAGGTTCTCGTAAAATTCTTCATGGAGGTTACGCTTATACTAAGAAAAGTAACAACAAATCTTCTATGCATTGGGAATGCTCACAGAGAATCAGTTTGAACTGCAAAGGTGCAAAGGTACACTGACCAGTGACTTGATTGGTACTTATGTCAAGTATACCACAGAGCACAGTCATGCTCATGACTTCTTCGCAATGCAAGCACTGAAGGTTCGATCTGAGATCAAGGCGTCTGCAGATTATAGCCGTGGTATATGATTTATTTGATATATAAGTTTTTAAACTTTTTCTATATTATCTATACTTTTGAGTTCTGCAATGATATTTATGAATTAAATTGATTAAAGTTGCTCATTGTTTCATTTGTCTTTCATTTCGCTAATATTATATAGCATATTCCTTTTCCTACATACATAAGTTTTCAGCAGACAACTAAGGAAACATCTTGACACGTCCGGTTTTCTAATTGAACTAATTCCCCTACTCAACACCTTTGAATAGCCTTTCATTATTGCCATGGGGATTTTGAGTACCCATCGTGGGGATTTTGAATACCCTGACATTTTAGCCATGGGGATTTTGAGTACTATGCCATTTTTGAACCATGGGGATTTTGAGCATGGGGATTTTGATATACACTCGGTTTTTTTCAACTTAGAGTAATTCTCCCCTTTTGTCACAATGTTTTCAATTTATTCTTTCATTTAAAGTGTTTGTCCATATTCTTGCAGAGATGTTTTCAAAGTCACATATTTATTGTATGTAAGAAAGTGTTAATTAACCCTATATTCCTGATAATAGCTGTAGTAGTATTATCGGAAACAGAGAAATTGCTACACATGAGGAATCAATTTCCACTATTTTCACAATCTGATCAGTCATGTATAGAAAACCTTATGCAGCGCAAGTACAGGTTAAATCTCCAGAAAGCAGGCATCAAGCATGATTAATATAAGTTGAAAGAATGTTTTGCAGTTGATGTATAAAAAATAATTTCAAACAAAATTGCAAAAAGGTTAAAAAGAAAACTGAACATCAAAACAAGTGAAACAGGATGTGTTTGTGAAACACTGATGCCCCCGAATGGCAACATCTAGGTCAAAGGTCAAGGTCGTAATGTCAAAAATTTTGGTACTGACAGAAAGGTCATGTCACAAGGAATACACATGTGAAATATGGTAGCCATACCTGTTATGGTTCAAAAGTAGTGGTCAAGGTTAAAGTTTTTTTTGACAGACAGACAAAGAGACAATATTTAGGTCAAAGGTCAAGGTCGCAAGGTCAAAAATGTTGGTACTGACAGAAAGGTCATGTCACAAGGAATACACATGTGAAATATGGTAGCCGTACCTGTTATGGTTCAAAAGTAGTGGTAAAGGTTAAAGTTTTTTTCGACAGACAGACAAAGAGGCAGACAGACAGGCCAAAAACTAGATGCCCACCGAATCGGTGATTCCAGGGGCATAAAAATACTTTTGAGTTAGATTGACGAATATTTCAGGAAGAGGAAAAGTTTATTCTGATATTTCTTTTCAACGTCTCTATAAATGAAACTACAATTGTTGAATAGAGTTGAAAATATTGCGACGAAAGGAGAAATTGCTCATTATGAGCAATTTGTCTTTTTGCCAAACTGTTTTCAAAAGTAGTGTGCTGCAAATGTCGATCAGTTGGAGAGAGTTAAGAAGAGAACTGAACATCTAAACAAGTGAACAAAATACATGTATATTTTTGAGTCAGATCGGAAAATATTTCAGGAAGATGCGAAGTTTATTCTAATTAATGTTTTCCAAATTTGTTTATAAGGTAAATTGAACAAATGATGTCTGTTTGAGAAAACAGGCTTGAATCTATTCAGCTTTTAACCCTTTCCTTCATACAATAAATCTGCAGCAGATGACTTTGAAAGCATGTAGGCGAAAATATGGAAACTGATCTATAAAAGAAAGTATAATTTTCAAATTAAGTTGAAAATATTGTGGCAAAGGGTGAAATTGCTCAATTCGTCTGCTGCAAAGGCGTCATAAAGAGTCTGTATGTGGGAAAGGGTTAAAGCTTTGTAATAAAAGAACTTACATCAATATTGAGTTCTTTGTCTATGTCAAATATATGCTTCAAATTCAATGCTGTGTAAACACCTTGGTTTTCTTTACAGTTACTGAAAACATGAATAAATGGACAGATTATTCTCTAACTTGCAATCCTCCTTACATCTTCTCTTGGTTTAATCGCTTCTTACCGTCATGCAACTACATCAGACAACTTGGAAAATTTGCATGAAAGTATATTTTTAATTGAGTTGAACATTATTGTTAATAATGAGTAATTTCTTCTTTTGTCACAATGTTTTCATAAGTTTTCTGCTGCAGATACATCAAATTTTGTCTGCATATGGAAAGGGTTAACCCTTTCCGTCATATAGATGCTTTCTGACGCCTCTGTAGCAGACGTCTTTTTGAAAACATGGCGACAAAAGAAGAAATTGCTCAAAACAAGCAATTTCTTCTTTTGTCACCATGTTTTCAATTCTATTCAATTATTGTACTTTCATTTAAAGGGAGTTTCCAATTTATTTCTGGTATGTTTTCAAAGTTGTTTGCTTCAGATTTATTTTATGTGGGGAAGGGTTAAACAAAACAACTGAAAAAAGAAAGCCTTAACAGATAAAAGATTGATAAAAACTATTAACTGTACTCATTTTAATACTAATTTTAGATGTGCATGTATTACTTTCAAGTCTCCAATGAAAAAAAACGATGTACATTTGTATATATAAAACTGATTTTTTCATTCCTATCAATGATTTAACCGATTTCCACATACAATAAATCTTAGTAATAACCGACAAATTTGAACACATCTCTGTTATAATTTGAAATGTTTCTATTTTAGGAACATATAAAAACCATGTATGTTTAGTTATAATAAAAGAACTGTAACTAAAGAATTGAGTTTCAGACATTTTTCTATTTTTAGAAACACTGACCTTGAACTTGACTACAGGCACCACACATACCAACTTTGGTTACAATATGTCAAATGTAACTAAAAGCTATTCAGTGTCAACCATTTTTCTACTTTTAGTAACAATGACCTTGACCTTGACCCAAGGGGCCCCCAAATGCAATCCCATGAAAGGTCTCCATAAACTCTTTCTACATACCAACTTTGGCTACAATTTGTCAACTGTAACTATAAAGATATTCAGTTTTAACCATTTTTCTAATTTTAGTAACAGTGACCTAACTGACCTTGACCCTAGGGGCCCAACACGCAATCCCATGAAAGGTCTTCATAAACTCTTTCTACAATATGTCAATCGTAACTAAAGATATTCAGTTTCAACTGTTTTCTATTTAGTAACAGCGACCTTGGCCGTAGGGCACAAAACACAATCACATGAAAGGTCTCGATGAACTCTATCTACTTACCAACTTTTGTTTCATTGGGGAGTTTGACACTGCATGCCAGCCACTTGCCTGAATAACGATATCATCATTCTAATAACCAGGTTTCAACTACGTTGGAAACCTGGTTAATGAAAGTACATGTATCATTATTGAAAAGAGTTTAAACATTAAGGCAAAATGAGAAATTGGTCATTATCAATACTTACTCAAACATTCCGGCAATGGTAAGATTTGTGGTATTGAATGTTTTACTGATGTTCCAGCCAAAACCTTCACTGACTACATTCTCAAACACCTGGAAAGCAGAGGAAATAAAGTACAGTGAGTAGTGAGATGTATTTTTTATGAGTTGTAAGATACAACAAATCTGTAGCAGACGACTTTGAATACATCTAGTAAGCAGAATAAACCTTTGCAGTCTGATCAGGTTATTCTGTGTTCACCATTTATGGTAGTCGTATACAAGCATCTTCGACTCCACATGGAAAATAACAATGACTTTAAATAAACTGAAAGTAGGAGTATGAAATATGATTTTAACTTACATTGATTTCTAAGGTGGAATTTCATTTGACGTGGCTAATTCTGCCCGGGATAATTAGATCAGGTCAAACAATTACGTCATTATTATTTTAGCTGAGAAAGGTTACATAAGAGTCACAATATATTTAGGCCCCTCGATACAGTGAGTAACCTCACGTGAATTTAGCCAGAAGTAAAAAATTAAAAATGTTTTAACACAAGTGTTTTACGAAATTCCTGTCCTCTTTTTGAAATTGGAAAAATTTATGAATATTAAGATGAACAATGATTCTGATTGTTAACCCTTTCCCTCATACGACAATTCTGCAGCAGACGACTTTGAACGTATTTTGTCAAAACATAGAAAATCTCCATAATTGAATGGATAATCTATGACTTAAAGTGGAAAACATTGCGGTAAAAGGAGAAATTGCACGTTGTGTGCAATTTCTTCTTTTGTCACTATGTTTTGAAAAAGCTATCTGCTGCAGAGGCGTCAGAAAGCATCTATATGAGGGAAAGGGTTAAAGCTACTCTCTGACAGAAGAAATTTTGAAAAAGGCAAAGACAGCCTGTACCGAGTATAAACAACAGACTGCTGTAGAGCATTAAAGCCTCTTCTACTTGGGAAAGTGTGCACATTTTATATAAGTGACTTTTCAATATGGCATAAAAATCTTGTGATGTCACTGTTTTAAAATCTCATGTGCTGATAGTGCCTTTTGAAAGTAGTTAATGTCTTTGGTGATGTCAGTGCTTTAAAGTTTCATGTGCTGTTTTCTTATAATTTGTTCTGAACATATTTGTTGTCATTAGGATAAAATCTTTTCATGAATAAAATTGAAGTAATAAATAATTACAAAATATTCTTTTCAATTCGCAAATTATTACTCTCTTTAAGGCAAGTTATACCCTGCTTGATTTGACCCTATTTTAGCATCAAATCAAAAGTATTGTGACCGATTGGAGAAAATCTTGCCGCGAAAAAAGCCATCTCTTTGGGACACCAATCCTCCTACCAAAAATACCAAATCTCCCTATTTGGCTTCAGGAAAATATCACATGTCTGCTAGTAAGAAATATGATAAATCTCTATTTATGAAAGTATATCCATTGAATTGAGTTGAAAAAATCTAGGCAAAAGTATGGTAAATCTCTATAATTAATTAATATCTAGTGAATAGAGTTGGAGATATTGTGGCTAAAACAGAAATTCCTCCAATGAGCAATATCGCCTTCTACCACAATGTTTTTAACCCTTATAGTGCTGAATTGTTTTTTCCAATACCTATCCCATCTACTGAATATTTTTCTTAAAATTCTCTTGTAGAAGGGTATGTTCATATATGCATGATTTATATGGTTAATTCTTGAATGAAAGTGTACAAACTCCTACGTACAAATTCACCGTAACTGATACGTGGGATAATTTAAATTCCTCTTTCGAGGCGAATTTCCAAACATGTCTGCAATTTTTTTTTTCGCAGTCCGCCATTATGAAAAATCAGGGAATCACATTTACGATTAAATTCTAGATATTTTTAGAAGTTGTTCATATTTATTCACCAATCAAAAATGAAAGTTTTCGGGAAACCTATTCTGATTGGATGATGGGAATTATGGAGTGCCCTGCCTGTGGGTTTTCCCCATAAATTAAGGTTGTGCGCATTCACTTTTGAAAACGAGCTAACTTGGCTCCCGTACACGGGGAAGTTTTTGCAAAAACTAGTTACCTCGGTTCCCGCACGGTAAGGGTTAAATGTTGTCTGCTGCAGATGCGTCAAAATGCGTCTGCATGCAGTTGGGGAAGGATTAAACCAAACTAAATTAATGTATGAATTCAGTATAGAAATTGGACAATGCTTGATTAAAGACCAAGAGTATATATTGGAATGAAAAATAAATCAACCGTTATCCGGCTGAGCTCTTGCAGCTGGAACAGTTGATTTTTGCCAATTATTAATAATTGAGTAGCAACCAATACAGACCATTGCATGATTAATCTTCAAGAATGTGAAAACTAGTCTTAGTTGACATGGTTTTCGGTCTAAATGTCAAATAATTTTGTGCATAGCATGATAAGCAAGTGTAGTAAAACTGTGTACTAACCAATTATCTCATTACTATTCTGAGACTAACAGGCATTGAAAAATCTGATGAAAACAAATGTGATACTTAAAGATCTGGTGGTTTGACATTGTCAGAGAGTTGTAAAGATTACCAGAAAAGGAGAAATGCTTGCTTTGATCTAATTCTCTGTTTTCCATCATCCCATCTTTTTTTCTGAATGGCTTTGAAAGTTGCAATAGAAGAAGTTTGTGCCACAAATTAATAGCATGGAATAACAGACCTGATTTTCATTCTATCTTCCACTTAACTCCTTAAGTGACTCCAAAGATATGACATAGCTCATTATGTATGCATATTTATAACAAGGCTATTAACTTTTATGCAGTACAACAGTTTAATTTAGAGTGGAAATAGTTTGAATAATTACAGGAATTCAGTTCATATTTATTCTCACTAACCAGAAATATAATCATAAACAATTCTTGGGTGAATATTGATAAAAAAAAAAGAATCTTTTAAGGAATTAGTGCGGATCATTCAGGGAATATATAATTGGAAATTGCTTGAATCCCTTTTAGCAGAACACCATTCCTGGAAATTTCCAATATTTCGGGCAGTAAGGAAATTCCGTTTTGTCATATGCATGTATATCATATATTTCTGCGGAATGGATAACATTTTCTCAAATGAAGTCACATGTTGATGCTTCTGGCAACAATAAAACCTTTGAAAACATTGTAGCAATAAAAATAAATTGCTCATAATGAGGAATTTCGCCTTTGTCACATACTTTTCATGAAAATAACATTCAGTAAGTTAAAATTGCTATTAAAAGAAGAATTCAACATGACTTTTACCTCAATATTGGCAGATAAACGTCTGCTGGAAGTCTAATAGGGATACTTGTGTCATAACTTAGTGTTTTTAAACAAACACAATTGTAATATGTTCAAGCCATTTAATTTTTGTATTTTCTAATAATAACTCGTCCTCCCATGTCATTTCCGAAAACCTATTAAAAATGTAAGTCGCAGGCTTCTGCCTGGCGACTAATAAAAGATGTTTACATCTGTGTTCTACCCCTTTATTCAGGTATTTACATGCCAGCGAATAGAACAGATTTCTTTATATAGTATAAAAGATGTTTACATCTATGTGTTCTACCCCTTGATTCAGGTATTTACATGCCAGCAATAGAACAGATTTCTTTATATAGTATAAAAGATGCTAACATCTATGTGTTCTACCCCTTGATTCAGGTATTTACATGCCAGCAATAGAACAGATTTCTTTATACAGTATAAAAGATGTTTACATCTATGTGTTCTACCTCTTGATTCAGGTATTTACATGCCTGCAATAGAACATATTGCTTTATATAGTATAAAAGATGCTTACATCTATGTGTTCTACCCCTTGATTCAGGTATTTACATGCCAGCGAATATCTCGGATTTCTTTATATAGTATAAAAGATGTTTGCATCTATGTGTTCTACCCCTTGATTCAGGTATTTACATGCCAGCAATATAACAGATTTCTTTATAGTATATCAGATGCTTTCATATGTGTTCTACCCCTTAATTCAAGTACATGTATTTACATGCCAGCGAATAAGACAGATTTCTTTATATAGTATAAAAGATGTTTACATCTATGTGTTCTACCCCTTGATTCAGGTATTTACATGACAGTGAATAAGACATATTTCTTTATATAGTATAAAATATGTTTACATCTATGTGTTCTACCCCTTGATTCAGGTATTTACATGCCAGCGAATAAGACAGATTTCTTTATATAGTATAAAAGATGCTTAGATCTATGTGTTCTACCCCTTGATTCAGGTATTTACAGGCCAGCGAATAGGACAGATTTGTTTATATAGTATAAAAGATGCTTACATCTATGTGTTCTACCCCTTGATTCAGATATTTACAGGCCAGCGAATAGGACAGATTTCTTTATATAGTATAAAATATGTTTATATCTATGTGTTCTACCCCTTGATTCAGGTATTTGCAAGCCAGCGAATAAGACAGATTTCTTTATATAGTATAAAAGATGCTTGCATCTATGTGTTCTACCCCTTGATTCAGGTATTTACAGGCCAGTGAATAGGACAGATTTCTTTATATAGTATAAAATATGTTTACATCTCTATTGTGTTCTACCCCTTGATTCAGGTATTTGCATGCCAGCGAATAAGACAGATTTCTTTATATAGTATAAAAGATGCTTAGATCTACGTGTTCTACCCCTTGATTCAGGTATTTACATGCCAGCGAATAAGACAGATTTCTTTATATAGTATAAAAGATGCTTACATCTATGTGTTCTACCCCTTGATTCAGGTATTTACAGGCCAGCGAATAGGACATATTTGTTTATATAGTATAAAAGATGCTTACATCTATGTGTTCTACCCCTTGATTCAGGTATTTACATGCCAGCGAATAATAGTATAAAAGATGCTTAGATCTATGTGTTCTACCCCTTGATTCAGGTATTTACATGCCAGCGAATAAGACAGATTTCTTTATATAGTATAAAAGATGCTTACATCTATGTGTTCTACCCCTTGATTCAGGTATTTACAGGCCAGCGAATAGGACAGATTTGTTTATATAGTATAAAAGATGCTTACATCTATGTGTTCTACCCCTTGATTCAGGTATTTACAGGCCAGCGAATAGGACAGTCCTCCTAGTGGAAATATGAGAATGACAACCAGCATCAGCAACCAACATAACAGAAAGGAACAGCAAATACCCCTGTAAAGAAAAATATGTCATGTTATGTTTTAGCTGCTTTCAACAGTTTTACAGGGATATCAAGCACATCCTTGTTAAATTACCATTAGTTCTGGTAACCTTATCCTGACACAAGGGAGGGATCTTTATCAGATATATACAAGAGAAAGTTGATGCAAGGCATCAATGTCGCCGGAAAAGACTGCATTGATTTTATAAGTCTAAACATACACATAATGTTTTCATAAGGACTAATTCCAGGATTTTTGAAATTCCACATAGATCTACAAATTTCAGGATTTCTTTTGGTCATGATTTTTGATGTTTTGTATTTGTCAATAAAACCACAACAAATTAATACATTTTGGGATTTAAATCTACATGCAATAAAAAGCTATTAAACCCTTTCCATGTCTGAAGCAACAATGAAAACCTTTAAACGCTTAAAACATTGAGAAAACGGTTAAATTGCTGAAGACATGAACTTCCTCCTTTTTAATAATAATTATAATAAATATTTCACAGATGTTAACATTTATCCTCATATGTTTAAAAAGTAGACCACACTTGAAACAACATATCAGCTAAATTGTTTATCTAAATCGTTGATGCATACAATACAATATTTGGCGCAAGAGAAATGCCAATTGCGAGTCCTATTACTATTTAATAGGTGGCAAGTATGAAATTAATTGGGTGCGAAAGAGCAGATTTTCTTTATTTCTAAATATATTGTTTATCAGAGTTTGTTCTTCTCTTAATTTGTTTCAAGCCAAATAAACATTTAATATCACATATATTTAATCATTCAAGTGTGTAATATTAGCTATCTATCTGTTATAAAGTGTTTGAGCATTCTTTCGAAATGTTGACCCTCGTGTGTCAAATCGAGGCGTAGTGTCAGACATCGAAGAAAGTGAATAAAAAATCAGGCAAAGCTTTAGTGCATGTTTTATTCCACTGCATTCGAGTGAAAAAAAGCATTACTATATTATCTTTCTTTCTCCTACATTCGACCCATGCACTCGTTTCGTGACGTTTAAGAAATCAATTCGTCGTGCGACATTTTTTGTCTGCATAAACAAGTCACTTTTCTAAATTTACATTTTACTTCCGGTTACTTCGCTTTGTTTACATTTTGGCAATATGAAACTAGGTCACAAACTGAGTAAAAGGCGTTTCGACGTTCACGACCGATAAACAGGCTTATATTTGAGACATATTTTCACAAAATATTTCTTATTTTTGTTTCTGTTACCAGTTTATGTTGATACTTATCTATTAAAAGGAGAATTCGAAGTGATTTTCATATCGATAGTCTTCTGCAAGCAGGTGCGTGTATGTAAAAAAAATAGACTGCGACGTAAAGGTTTGTAGTTATCGCCTTTTGATTACATAGTTTATGAAAATAAAGTATCGCAGTCTAGCTAATAGGGACTGTTTTGTCTTCGTAAATAAAACACAAAAACGTAAATGCAAGTCAGAATAAAGAAACTGCACATACTTAAAATATCAGAATATTTATTTCATTTTAAATGTGTCATAACTTAGTGTTTTTAAACAAACGCAATTGTAATATGTTCAAGACATTTAAAAAAAAAAAAAATCTAATAATAACCCCCCCACCATGTGATTTCCGAAAACCTATTAAAAATAGAAGTCGCGGGCTTCTGCCCGGCGACTAATAAGTACATTACTACTGCTGACTCATTTCTTCATTTTGACAGGATTGTTGAATTCAAGACGGCAATTTTCTTCATGGTACACACAAGGGTACTTTTTATTTGTGAATGAAATCTATCATTATCAGACCTTCCAAGATTCTAAGAATAAGACAAAAACAGTTTCTGCTCATCAGTTGCTTGAAAACAGTTGATAGTTCATTTATCAACCCTTTCCCTCATATAAACACTTTCTGACGCCTCTGCAGCAGACGGCTTTTTGAAAACATGGCGACAAAAGAAAAATTTGCTCAAAATGAGCAATATCTCCTTTTGCCACAATGTTTTCATCTCTATTCAGCAATTAAATTTACATTTATAGAGCTTTTCCATGCTTTTCCACAGATACTTACAAAGTCACCTAGCTGCTGCAGATTTGTTGTATGTGAGAAAGGGGGGTTAAGCAAAGCTACAGGAAAATATTAAGAGTATATATTACAAGGCACGATGTTCTTCCGAAATTTCTTGAAGCCATCTGTGATTAATTGGTGAGAGTATGGAGCCAGATCAGGTTCTTCACTGGTCACATAATGCTGTAAGGTTGATTATCCTACAGCGCCCCTAATACTTTATTTTTATTTTTTATTTGAATATTATTTTACATTCTATGAAAGGTTTATATATTTCTCCATTTTCCCTTTCCTAGTTGCAGACACGTTTGGAGGCATCTACAGCAGACAACTTTTAAAAAACAATGTAACAAATGGAGAAATTGTTTATAATGAGCAATTTTGCCATTTGCCACAATGTTTTCAACTCTATTCAATAACTATATCATCATTTGTAGAGATTTTCCATACTTTTTTACTGGCTGTTTTCAAAGCAATCTGCTGCAGATTTCCTGTATGTGGGAAAGGATTAAATCCATTATTAATCATTATAAATATTGCAAACTAAAATTTCATTTCTTACGTGCAGATGAGGTTAGCACCAGTTCCCTTGTTACAACAGGCAGCACGGGGAGTCGGTCTTTCTCCACAGAGTCCAAACAAAACACCGAGATAGTAAAACAAAACAACTAACAGTACCGCACATGCTAATCCTATACACGTATACCATCTAAAATAAAAAACGCATTAATATTATCTCTTTATTATTATCGGGGTTTTTTTATGCAATATTTATCAGTGATACAATATGTCAGATAAAAGTCGTTGATAAGTTGTCAAAGTTAGTTCTGCTTTTTATTTATTTCATATATGAAGGGTGATATACTCACATATAATTTCCGATATTACGTATAACTTTTGCTTCATCCGATGAAAAATCTTTACCATCAGTCATTGCATCGACCTGTAATGATGGATACAAAAATAAACCTTTTCCCTGACATCCTATGTGAATAGTTGATTGCTTATACCTTTCCTAAATACAACAAATCTACAAATACCAACTTTGCAAATAATTAATGACAAAAATCCCTACGGATGACAGTTTAATTTTAGAATAGAGTTAAAAACATTGTGGCAAAAGGAGAAATTGCTGATATGAGCAATTTTTCATTTACCACAATATTTTCAAAAGTTGTCTGCTGCAAAAACGACACAAAATGTCTGTATGATGTAAAGGTTAAACCCTTTCCCTCATACGACAATTCTGCAGCAGACGACTTTGAACATATTTTGTCAAAAAATAGAAAATCTCTTTAATTGAATGGATAACCTATGACTAACAGTTGAAATCATTGCGGCAAAAGGAGAATTGCTTGTTTTGAGCAATTTCTTCTTTTGCCACTATGTTTTCAAAAAGCTGTCTGCTGCAGAGGCGTCAGAATGCATCTATATGAGGGAAAGGGTTCAATAAGACTAAGGAAAGACATGTTACATGTGAAAAATTGGAAGTATGATTCTGATATAATTAAAAACATTGAGAGAAATGGAGAAATTGCTTTTATAGACTAAATTCTTTATTTTCTTCAATGGTGTTAAATGTTGTGCTGCATCAGAGGACTGGACGTGTTAGAAGACATCTGTCCATGGGAAAGTATTAACCTTTTCCCTCACTTGACTGCATTTAACAAATCAGCCGATGTTTTAAGAATGTTCAATTAATCAGAAATATTACTCATAACCAGCAAATTCTGCGTTTGCCAAAATATTTCAATATTATGTTAATATTGTTAGACTAATTGAATGAGTTACTTTAGACCTATAATGAGACAGAGGACAAAACATTGAGAAAAAGAAGAAATTATTTCCCACATACAACAAATCTTCAGCAGACAACTTTAAAAACATCTCGGCAAAAGCACGGAATTTCTCTATATATGAAGGTTTAATTAGTGTAAAAAGTTGAAAATATTATGGCAAACGAAGGAATTGCTCGTTTTGAGCAGTTTCTTCTTTTGTCACAATGTTTTCAAAAGTCGCCTGCTGTTGAGGCGTCAAAAAGTGTTTGTATGTGGGAAAGGGTTAAATGAACAGCAAGTTCTCTTTTTTCAACAATATTTTCAAAACCTGCACAATAGACATAATGTTAATATTCTAGTTTGTAACCCAAACATGTAATCAGATTTGTGTACAAACAATTACTTGAATTTATAAAAATATAATTTCTTAACAACTAATACATACACTTCCGTGCAATAAAGTAACTTACAAAGCTTTTGGAATTTCCATCTAATTTCTCCAATTCTGATGAAATAGATGCAGTGAGTTCATCAATCTTTGTATTGGCACCTGGAAGTTAGAAAAACAAAAACACTGTATATAAACTTTTGTTATTGCTGAAAGCATTGTCCAGAAGCAGACATATGCAGAATTATATGCAGCAGATGTGACGTTATGAGAAATTGCTAACAATGAGAAATTTCATCTGTTGACAGAATGTTTCAACTATTTACAATAATTATACATTCATTTATAGAGATTTTCCATATTTCTTGTTGTCTACTGCACACATGCTAACCCTTTCCCACATATAGACCCTTTCTGACGCCTGTGTAGCAGATGACTTTGTAAAACATTGAGACAAAAGGAAAGATTGCTCAATACAAACAATTACTCCTTTTGTCACAATGTTTTGCCTCGATGTTTTCACATTGTCTTCTGCAGAATTTTTGTATGTGGGAAAGGGCTTAGTTGAATTGACCTGTTACAACATGTTGTAGTTTAAGAGATAAGGACATAAAAACAAAGGTTAACCAAATGTTGAGGCCAGACAGATCAATGGACAGAACTACGGAAATTTATCGTCAATCCACAGGCCACATTTGAAAGTTCACAGTCAATCCATCAGGCTGCATTTGGCTGTTTGGTGTTTAAGGCCGATTTCAACAATATTTCAGTTACATCATGGGGTTTCCTTTATAAGTTACAAGTACTACTGGTCCATTATCCTGACACCAGCCAGTCAGTCGCAATGCTAACCCTGCAACCCTGAGTGCAAAGGAGGGCAGCCATTACTACCATTTTTAAAGTATTTGGTATGACCTAACCCAGGATCGAACCCTAGACCTCCTACATCCAAGGCGGACTCTACCATAACACCTAGGCACATTTGAAAATACATTGTCAATCCACAGGCCGCATTTGGAAATACATTGTCAATCCACAGGCCACATTTGGAAATACATTGTCAATCCACAGGCCGCATTTGGAAATACATTGTCAATCCACAGGCCACATTTGGAAATACATTGTCAATCCACAGGCCACATTTGGAAATACATTGTCAATCCACAGGCCACATTTGGAAATTCATCGTAAATCCACAGGCCACATTTGGAAATACATTGTCAATCCACAGGCCGCATTTGGAAATTCATCGTAAATCCACAGGCCACATTTGGAAATACATTGTCAATCCACAGGCTGCATTTGCAATGCAATTGGTTTAATCTGTCAATTTTATACTTACCGGTTATCTCATTAGCCACTGAGGTGTTCACAGAGTCCGAAACGTGATCAAATTCAAGTCTTGCCTACAAGAAAAATTAATATACAGCTTGTTTAAACATTATCCTGATAAAGATCACATTTGAGGCCTCTGCAGAAGACATTTATTGAGAACAAGAGCACTGCGTACGGCACAGACGCTCGACTGATAGGGAGAAAACAGAAGAAAAAAAAACTTAACCGGACGACCACGCCGCCGACGCCAGGGTCATGACAATAGCTCTCGTTTTTTTCAAAAGTCGAGCTAAAAAAGGAGAAACTGTTGTTCTATTATATATTCAACACTGTAGTTCTTTCAATCAATTGCCATGTTAACATATTTTCCTAATCATATTTTTAAAACAAAGACTATCAAGAATCATAGATATGGGGTAAAATCTTAATTAATTAATTAACATTTTACCATATACAGACAAATATGATGCATGGTCTGAATAACTAGACCTGTTGAAAATATTGCAGAGAAAACTGAATTTGCTCTTTGATGGGCTCTTTCTCTTTTTCTCATATGTTTAACTAGGCTTGGAACTGTGCCCTGACAAAGTGTTATCAAACATGCCTACCACAAGCGGGTATTGAGCTAAATACACCCAGTCCCAAATCCCTCATGCTAATCACTTGACAACCAAGGAATCCTTCCAGTTACATATACATAAACAGTTTGGATTGGAGACTGTGAAGCAAAATATAAAGGGGAAATTGATAAAAAATAATTTTCACATTTACCCAAAACATTTCAACATAATTTTGAAGACTTGTTACATTGTGACGATACAAAACAAATCATATCTATTCAAATACATACATACTCTTTTTGAAAACATGATTCTTCCTATTTTGCTCATAAGTCTATTTTTTTAATAATACAACCTTTTCATTTTAAAATATAAAGTTGATGTTTAAAGTCTAACCTGCTCCACAAGTGCTGTAATGTTGTCTGCTTCCTGCACATTGTTTAATTCAGTATCTAAGTTGTCTAGCTGAAAACAGTCAAATAATATGTATATACTAAGTCAAGCATCTCTGATTTTTTAATTCTTTCCCACATACAGGCACTTTTAGACGCCTCTGCAGCAGAAGACTTTTGAAAACATTGTGGCAAAGGGAAAAATTACTCATTATGAGCAATTTCTGCTTTTGCCACAATGTTTTCAACTCTATTTTATGATGGAACTATCATTTACAGAGGTTTGCCATATTTTTGACCAGACATTTTCCAAGTCGTCTGATGAAGATTTATTGTAAGGGAAAGGGATAATGATTCCTTTCTATTTTCTGGCACACAACTACTCTATAGTGTATACAATAATATTACAAGATGCCCACAGGCAACATGTTGGGCCCGCTCCAAAGGTTTTGTCACAGACATAGTGCTCTTCCATGCAATTGCAACACAGACTGACAAAGAATTGACCTGATAGCAGTTTATTAACCTTTCCCTCATAAAGACGTTTCTGATGCCTCTGCAGCAGACAGCCTTTTAAAAACATAGTGACAAAAGAAGAGCAATTTCTCCTTTTGCTACAATATATTTTCCACTTTTATTTATAGGTTATCCATTCAATTATAGATTTTTTTTGATTTTTTGACAAAATATGTTCAAAGTCGTCTGCTGCAGAATTTCTGTATGAGGGAAAGGGTTAAGGGCCTTCTTAGATACCAAATTGGTTGTAAAATGTCCAAAGTACAATAACCCAACATTTTGTTTTTCTTTTTGAGATACCATATTATTCTGAAGTTTAACATACATCATTTTTAGTATATTTTGTATATGAATGGTTCAGGAATATTTAACATAGGAATAATTTTATACACCAACACATGTGGGTTGGACAAGGTACAGACCTATCAAACATTTCTCATTTCGACCTTTGACCTCTAAGTGTGACCTTGACCTTTGAGGTACAGGCCTGGGTGTTGTAGCAATTACGTTAGGTTGGTTTTCGCAGAGCACTGCTCATTTATAGATCGAGTAGCCTATAAAAACCTACATCTATACTATAGCTGTGTGTAACTTTGAATCCCTTAAGGCTTTGTACTACTGTATTGCAGATAACATTGATAATTCTTGATATTTTGTATACTTGTTGAGTGTTTGTTTGGTGCTTTACCCTGTTTTTAACAGTATTTCAGTTATATCACTGTATTTTCCGGGTAATTTACCAGTACTATCAGTATTATTTGTCCTGACACCGATGAATCCCAGCAACCCTTCGCCAAGGAGGGAAGGTTACTTCCTATTTGAAAGTCTTCTTTGGTATGACCTAACCAGGAACTCAACCCTGGTCTGACACTCCCAAGGCAGACACTCTTACTTCTACATCATGCAGACAGTTACATACTAACTACTCTTGTCTGCGACTACCTCAGTGAAGAGAATCCTTGATATCTGTATTACTTAGGTACAGATAACAATAAACCCTTTTTCACATTCAAAAAATCTGCAGCAGGTCAATTTTGAAAATATCTAGGCAAAAATTTGGAAATCTCTTTAATTAAATAAGAGTATAATTATCAATAGAGATGAAAACATTGCTAAAAGTTAAAATCACTCAATATGAACAATAATTTCTCCTTTTGCCACTATTTTTTAAAAAGATGTCTGTTGCATATGCATCAACATAGCACTACAAGAAAGAAAAGTTTAACTTTCACCCACAATAAACGCTATCTGATGCCTCTGAAGCAGATGACATTTGAAAACATTAGTTCTGACTAAAGGCAAAATTGCTCATATGAGCAGTTTCCTTATATTTGCCTAGATGATTTCAAAATAGTCTGCTGCAAAGATTTTGCGTGTTGAAAAGGGTTAAAGACAACAGTAAATCCTCTGTGACTTCCCACACAGCAAACATAGCAAAGTTTAGGGCAGAATCAAATACCTGTCTGTGACCAATTTTAGCGCCCAAGTGTCTACAATTTAACTGCCATCATCTAAGACCTATCTGTGACGAATTTTAGCGTCCAAGTGTCTACAATTTACCTGCCATCATCTGTGACCTGTCTGTGAGCAATTTTAGCGCCCAAGTGTCTACAATTTACCTGCCATCATCGGAGACCAATTTTAGCATCCAAGTGTCTACAATTTACCTGCAATCATCTGAGACAAATTTTAGCATCCAAGTGTCTACAATTTACCTGCAATCATCTGAGACCAATTTTAGCGTCCAAGTGTCTACAATTTACCTGCCATCATCTGGGACCTGTCTGTGACCTAAATTTAGCGCCCAAGTGTCTACAATTTACCTGCCATCATCTGAGACCTGTCTGTGACCAATTTTAGCATCCAAGTGTCTACAATTTACCTGCCATCATCTGTGACCTAATTTTAGCGCCCAAGTGTCTACAATTTACCTGCCATAATCTGGGTCCTGTCTGTGACCTAATTTTAGGGCACAAGTGTCTACAATTTACCTGCCATCATCTGTGACCTGTCTGCGACCAATTTTAGCGCACAATTGTCTACAATTTACCTGCATTCATCTGTGACCTATCTGTGATGAATTTTAGGGCACAAGTGTCTACAATTTACCTGCCATCATCTGTGACCTGTCTGTGACCAATTTTAGCGCACAATCGTCTACAATTTACCTGCATTCATCTGTAACCTGTCTGTGATGAATTTTAGGGCACAAGTGTCTACAATTTACCTGCCATCATCTGAGACCTGTCTGTGACGAATTTTAGCGCACAATTGTCTACAATTTACCTGCATTCATCTAAGACCTGTCCGTGACGAATTTTAAGGCACAAGTGTCTACAATTTACCTGCCATCATCTGTGACCCGTCTGTGACCAATTTTAGCGCACAATTGTCTACAATTTACCTGCATTCATCTGTGACCTGTCTGTGATGAATTTTAGGGCACAAGTGTCTACAATTTACCTGCCATCATCTGTGACCTGTCTGTGACCAATTTTAGCGCACAATCGTCTACAATTTACCTGCATTCATCTGTAACCTGTCTGTGATGAATTTTAGGGCACAAGTGTCTACAATTTACCTGCCATCATCTGAGACCTGTCTGTGACGAATTTTAGCGCACAATTGTCTACAATTTACCTGCATTCATCTAAGACCTGTCCGTGACGAATTTTAAGGCACAAGTGTCTACAATTTACCTGCCATCATCTGTGACCTGTCTGTGACCAATTTTAGCGCACAATTGTCTACAATTTACCTGCATTCATCTGTGACCTGTCTGTGATGAATTTTAGGGCACAAGTGTCTACAATTTACCTGTCATCATCTGTGACCTGTCTGTGACCAATTTTAGTGCACAATCGTCTACAATTTACCTGCATTCATCTGTAACCTGTCTGTGATGAATTTTAGGGCACAAGTGTCTACAATTTACCTGCCATCATCTGAGACCTGTCTGTGACGAATTTTAGCGCACAATTGTCTACAATTTACCTGCATTCATCTAAGACCTGTCCGTGACGAATTTTAGTGCACAAGTGTCTACAATTTACCTGCCATCATCTGGGACCCATCACAAAAACTGTCTAAGATTGTCAAAGACTACCACTCATTGTTGGTAAGTTGTCATAGGCTCTCAGTATGACTGGGAAGTATATTAGGCCTAAAGAACACATAGAGAGCTATAATAGGTTAAGCCTTTCCAACATACAACAAATTTGCAGGAGACGAAAACATTAAGGCTAAAATATACAAAGTATTTGTAAATGAAAGTACAACAATCTAATAGAGTTGAAAACATTGTTGTAAAAGAAGAAACTGCTCATCATGATCAATATCTCGATTTGCCACAATGTTTTTTCAAAAGGCGTCTGCTGCAAAAGGATTCGATCTCTTTTATTTTACATGAACTACTTACTAAGTGAAAGTTAGGTTTAAATTCAAGTCTGCTTAGATCTATTGGGCAGATTCCTTCACATGTTGAATTCACAGCAGTCCGCACATTGACCAGGATGGCTGTTACATTATTTTGTAGGTCTTTCAAAATCGTCAATGAATTATTAATATTCCTAAGATCATCTAAAGCTTTTTGTGCCACTGGAGATAAAAACCACATAATATTATATTTAACCCTTTCTATCAAATAAAAAGTTTTGAAAAATTCTAGGAAAATATTTACAATTAAAAGTTAAATGTTGGATAGGGTTAAAACAATGTGGCAAAAGGAGATTTTGCTCATTAAGACCAAATTCTCCTTTTATCACAAAGTATTCACAAGTCCCTCTGCTGCAAATACGTCAAAAAGTTAAGTTATTTAAAAAAGATGATGAGGAAAGAAATGCCTAATCTGAAAGTTTTTGAAGGCAACATTTTGAGGCAGAGTTAAAAATTACTTCTTTTGAGCAATTCCTACTTTGTCTTAAAGCTTAAATTGATATGTTTTACATTGATTGAGAAAAGAAGTTCTAACCCTTTCCCACTTATAGATGCTTTTTGACACACCTGTAGCAGAAGACTATTGAAAACATAATGGCAAAAGAAGACATTGCTCCTAATGGGCAATTTCTTCTCTTGCCATAATGTTTTCAGTTTTCTGTAATGCATTTACATGTACATGTATCTACATGTATTGAGATATCGAAAATAATTGCCAACATGTTTTTAAGTCGTCTGCTGCTGATATGATGTATGTGGGAAAGGATTAAGCACTCATGATGTCGGGTTCCTTGACCCTCTGCAAGTACCAACACCGTTTGTGCAGGAAGTCCATTAATTTGAACCAGCTCTCTAAGGAGTCAAACCTGGGACTTTTGGATCATGAAGGTGACAACCTTTTTAAAGTTTTTTCAAAGAATTTATCTGCTGCTAAAGCTTCAAAAGTCATCCGTATCAGGGAAAGTTGAAAAATAACCCTTTCCCACATACATCTGCAGCAGACAACTTTGAAAACATCGGTAAAAAATATAGAAACTCTTTATAAATGACAGAAATAGTATTGAATAAAGTTGAAAACTGATTGGCAAATTGGGAAATTGTTCATAATGAAACATTTCTAAAAGGCTTCCGCTGCAGAAGCGTCAGAAAGCGTCAGTGGGGAAAGATTAATGGCATACCTGTTCCAATACTCTCCGCTTGATTTAATAAACTTGTAGCATTTATTGCACTCTTTACTCTGTCAACAGTTGTCAACGCCGTCTCTGGAAAATTACAAAAGAAACTAGAAATATCATTGAAGATGATAAATACCACCAAAACAGCACCCTTACTCAAAATATGACCTCCGACCGACCAACAAAAGGGCCATAACTCTGTAAAATAATATGCAATTGTAAGACCTTTATGATATGCACATCTCATCTTGGTATAGAAGCTTCATGTCAAATTTTATTGAATTCCACCCAGTGGTTTGTAAGAATTAATAGGCCTGACAAAATATGGCTTTGGACTGACCAACAACTTAATAAGTAAAAGAGGCATAACTCTGTAAAATAACATGCAATTGTAAGACCTTTAGGGTATGCGCATCTCCTCTTGGTATAGAAGCTTCATGTAAAACTTTATTGAATTCCACCAGGTGGTTTGCCAGAAATAGGCCGGACAAAATATGGCTTCGGACAAAATATGACCAACAATTTAATAAGTAAAAGGGCCATAACTCTTTAAAATCACATGCAAGTGTAAGACCTTTAGGGTATGCACATCTCCTCTTGGTATAGAAGCTTCATGTAAAATGTTATTGAATTCCACCCGGTGGTTTGTAAGAAATAGGCTGGCCCAACATAGTGACTCCTATATAGCCCCCCAAAACTTTGCTTTTTGGGGCTATAATAATTGACAATTCAAAATATTAATAGCAATAAGAGTATTTGTTTGAATAGTGTTTTAATACTAATCTGGTAATCATTAATGCCAAGGAGGGAAAGCCATTACTACCATTTTTAAAATCTTTAGTATGACCCAGCCAGATATCAAACCTTCATCCTCCCACACCTGAGGCAGATGATCTACCACTACACAACAGAGGCTGTCAGCAATAAGAGTAAGAACAAGAGACATCTAATCATTATTGGTCTATGGTCATTCTTTAACCCTTTCCCACAATTAACAAATCTGCAGCAGACGACTTTGAACTTTAACCAAAACTAATTGGAAACTCCCTTTAAACTAGAGGTTGTTTTTGGGAAAAACATATGTCTCCCCCAAGGGGTATTTGTCTGGCTGACTGTATTTTGTCAGTTAGTGATTTATTTTAAAAAAGGGCAATAACTCATCCAAAAGTAGGTCAAATTAAACGCCCTCGTAATATGCGCAACAAGACATTGTACCGATGACTCCTGTGAAGTTTCATAGAAATGTGGCAAAGAGGTTGTGAGATGAAGGCCGGACAAGAATGAAATGGCAATTTTAAAAAAAGGGCAATAACTCAACCAAAATTAGGTCAAATTAAACGCCCTAGTAATATGCGCAACTAGACGTTGTACCGATGACTCCTGTGAAGTTTCATAGAAATGTGGCAAAGGGGTTGTGAGATGAAGGCCGGACAAGAATGAAATGGCAATTTTAAAAAAAGGGCAATAACTCATCCAAAAGTAGGTCAAATTAAACGCCCTCGTAATATGCGCAGCTAGACGTTGTACCGATGACTCCTGTGAAGTTTCATAGAAATGTGGCAAAGGGGTTGTGAGATGAAGACCGGACAAGAATGAAATGGCAATTTTAAGAAAGGGCAATAACTCATCCAAAAGTAGGTCAAATTAAACGCCCTCGTAATATGCGCAACTAGACGTTGTACCGATGACTCCTGTGAAGTTTCATAGAAATGTGGCCAAGGGGTTGTGAGATAAAGTCCGGACAAGAAATGTGGACGCCCTGGACAAGAATGAAATGGCAATTTTAAAAAAAGGGCAATAACTCATCCAAAAGTAGTGTACCGATGACTCCTGTGAAGTTTCATAGAAATGTGGCAAAGGGGTTGTGAGATGAAGACCGGACAAGAATGAAATGGCAATTTTAAGAAAGGGCAATAACTCATCCAAAAGTAGGTCAAATTAAACGCCCTCGTAATATGCGCAACTAGACGTTGTACCGATGACTCCTGTGAAGTTTCATAGAAATGTGGCCAAGGGGTTGTGAGATAAAGTCCGGACAAGAAATGTGGACGCCCTGGACAAGAATGAAATGGCAATTTTAAAAAAAGGGCAATAACTCATCCAAAAGTAGGTCAAATTAAACGCCCTCGTAATATGCACAACTAGACGTTGTACCGATGACTCCTGTGAAGTTTCATAGAAATGTGGCAAAGGGGTTGTGAGATGAAGGCCGGACAAGAATGAAATGGCAATTTTAAGAAAGGGCAATAACTCATCCAAAAGTAGGTCAAATTAAACGCCCTCGTAATATGCGCAACTAGACGTTGTACCAATGACTCCTGTGAAGTTTCATAGAAATGTGGCCAAGGGGTTGTGAGATAAAGGCCGGACAAGAAATGTGGACGCCCTGACAGACAGACAGACGGACAGACAGACGGACGGACAGACAGACAGACAGACAGACGGCGCAGGCAAAAGCAATATGTCTCCTCCGGAGGGAGGAGACATAATGAACGTTCAATAATTGAATAGAGTTGAAAACATGGTGACAAAAGGATCAATTGCTTGTTTTGAGCAATTTCTTCTTTTATCGCCATGTTAACAAAAAGCCGTCTGCTGCAGAGGCGTCAGAAAGAGTCTATTTGAGGGAAAGGGTTAACACTTTCCTACATTTACAAAATCTGCAGAAGATCACTTTGAAAACTGTAGGAAAGAATATGGAAACATAGCAACAGGAATGATCCTGATCAGAGAGCATTGTGTGATCTAGATCTTCGCTGGAACCAATTCCCCCGAAGGTCTGTTTGTGTATTAAATGGGTCAAGTGTAGCGGAAGCATCAAGTCAAAATACACATGCCTTTATAAGGACTTCATACTTCAATGTGATGTCATTGCACCATGTACTTGACTTGATTTAAGTGCAATTGGCATATTAATGTACTTTTGATAAACCTGTGTTTGTTAAATTCTTTGTTGAGTGCCGTCATCACTCTGAGTTTGAGGTCAACTGTATTAAACCTTTCCGACATACAACAAATCTGCACCAAACGACTTAGAAAACATCCAGACAAAAATATGAACTATCCTTATAAATAAAGTATAATTGTTGAAAAGAGTTGAAAGCATTGTGGCTAAAGGAGAAATTGCTCAATTTGCCGCAATGTTTTCAAAAGTCTTCTGCTGCAGATAGTATAATGCATCTGCAAATGGGAAAGGGTAAAGCAGTCACTAACATAAAGCAATTCCTTTGTCATATACACTGTTCCTGACATTTAAATGAAGAATGACCTGTCTTTAACAGTCACCTGCTTTTATGAGTTTTGTTCTTGTAAATTGTCAGTTGTGATATTCAATTTGTTTTAAACCTGCTGTATCAGAGAAGGGCTGTTCAAAACCAATTGTCATAGCCCAGCCCAGTAAGCTCAGTCGGTAGCGACGCAGGCTGTCAATCTAAGGGTTGTGAGTTTGAATCAAAGCTCAGCCAATATTTTGACAATGGGCGAACAGAACAGTCTATGTGGAAAAGCAGCCAGTTGCTTGGGAAGTTTGTTGTGTGGAATACTGGTGTGGGAGCCAGAAAACACATAAGTAGGTGAACTGGCCACTGTGATATGACTGAATAATTGTTGAAAACGGCATTAAACCCCAATCAATCAATCAAACAAATGTCATGCATCTGGAAAGCCTGCTAAATGTAGGGAAAAAGTATACAATTGAAAATTTACAATGCATACCTGTTATACTTTTAAGGATCCCATTTAAACCTTCGTCAATGATCTTTTTCCTGGCTTCTGTTTTAATGTCCTACAAAACATAAAGTTACAGTTTAGTTTCCCACATACAAGAATTCTGCGGCAGACGACTTTGAAGTAACCTCTGCAAAAATATGGGAATTATCTATATAAGAAAGTGTATTATGCAAATTTAAGTTGAAAATATTGTGGCAAATAGGTGAAATTGACCATTATGAGCAATTTAGCCTTTAGCTACAATGTTTTCAAAAGTTATCTGCTGCCAAGGCGTCAGAAAGCGTCTATATGAGGGAAATGGTCAAGGTCTTATTGCAATTGTGTACATCATTGTTCACCAGTATGTTTTATGGACCTAAATACATCTAATGATAAACTAGAATGGAAAGCTTCCCTGAGCATGTGTGTCACCTGCCAGGGCCTTGTCAGAAAAATTAAATTTTTGACAGAAAAGGGGCAATAACTGATATAAAAATATTTGGATTATCCCCCTTTTGTGAACCAATCACACACATTAATATAAACATTTGTCAGAAGTTTCAATGTAATCCTTTGAGTATAAAAAAAGTTATTTGAAAACGTGACGAAAAAGTGTGATGAACAGACAGACAGACAGACAGACAGACAGACGCCGGACAAAAGAAAAGAGTAATCCCTAAGTGCCTACCATGCTACGCAGGTGACACAAAAAGTAGAACTAGCTATACACCAATCTCACTTCAAATAATGCCATACAAAAGAGGCAATCAGTATATGGCACCTTTGTTAATATAAGATTTCTTGAACCAAGTCATATAAGGGATTGATACCTGTAATTAACAATTTATCCAATAGAACATTATAAGAACTGTTTGATATGAAAACATCTCTATTTAAAAATAAAATGTTTGAAACATTTTCGAGAAGTACGTTTCCCACAAAGTTTTTGATTGATTATATGGTGTTTTATGGTGCTTTCAACAATTTCTCAGTTATATCACAGCGTTTCCTGGTTATCAGTACTACTGGTCTATTTATCCTGACACCTGCAGCCATTCAGTCATAATGCTAACCCTGCAACCATGAGCACCGAGGAGGGCAGCCATACCTACCATTCTTTAAGTCTTCAGTATGATCATTTTGCAAACAAATACGGGCATGATAAATGTAAGCTGAAAGCTTGTTTCGCAATCGATGTAATAAATAAGTTTAACCCTTTCCCACATATGGACGCTTTCTGATACCTCTGCAGCAGACGACTTTCTGAAAACGTTGTAACAGAAGAAGAAATTGCTCAAAACAATTAATTTCTTCTTTTGCCACAACGTTTTCAATCCTATTTAATAACTATATTTTAAAGAATAGAAAGTTTCCACATTATGTTGTAAGGATGTTAACAAAGTCATCTATTGAGCAAAGTAGTTTAGTAACCTTACAGTTCAACCCTTTCCCTCATACGACAATTCTGCAGCAGACGATTTTGGACGTATTTTGTCAAAACATTAGAAAATCCCCATAATTGTATGGATAACCTATGATAAAAAGTGGAAAACATTGTGGCAAAAGGAGAAATTGCACGTTTTGTGCAATTTCTTCTTTTGTCACTATGTTTTCAAAAAGCCGTCTGCTGCAGAGGCGTCAGAAAGCGTCAACTCTTTTCAGCCTTACATTCAGAGTATCGTTGATGAAGATCTGCATGTGTCCGAGACTTGTGTCCAGTCCTCCCATTACGCCATCATTGTCCTCGTTCTTTAATGATTTATGTAACAGTTCCGCACCAAGGAATGTTATAATAGCACCAGCCCTGTATATGAAGAAGAAAAAGTGTATTCCATATATATATACATTAACCTTTTCACAGTTTTCAGCAACTTGTTTTTGAAAACCTTGTGACAAAAGGAGAAATAGCTCATAAATTTTGTTTCCATCATGTTTTTAACTAACTTTATTCAATGTTTCTACTTTGATTTTGATAGGTTTTATAGGTTTTCCATATATTTCCAAGATATTTCCAAAGTCATCTGCTGCAGATTTGTTGTAATTTGGAAAGGGTTAACAGACCCTCCTCTACCACTACACCAAGGACAGAGTAACAAGAACATGATAAACTGTTTCAATGAATACTTTCTACCAAGGTCATTTAAAGAAAAGTACAACTAGTGCATACTTTAATTTAATTTGAGTTACCCCAAAAGTTATAACAAAATAGATCCCATTGAAAGCACTCTATTCTTTTAACTTTTTCCTAATTATATTTTCTAGAAAAATGACCATGGGCTTGTTCTGGGTGAACCCAAAAATGATCACGGCTTGGTCTCAATTTAAGATCCTATTGAGAAGTACATATGTAGTGGCAACAACACCATTGCCAATCATCAAGTTTCACTAATTGTTAGATTTCCAATATTCTTGTTTTTAAATATTTTCACATAAACCCTTTCCCACATATAATAAATCTGCTGAATACGACTTTGAAAACATCTAAGCAAAAACAGGGAAAATCTATAAAAGTGAAGTTGTAATTATTAAAACAAGAGGGCCATGATGGCCCTGGATCGCTCATCTGAATTATGCAATGTGCTTGGGATGCAACACCCCAATAACAAAAATGTTTACCAACCAACATGCCTAAAGGTAATCTTGTAGAGGATCATCAAAGGAACATTTTAGCAAAACTATTTGGAAATTGGCCAGATGTTATTGGAGAAGAGGATTTTTCACAGTGATCTAGACAAAAATATGGAAAATCTCTGTAAGTGAAAGTATGATTATTAAATAGAGCAAATCATGAGCAATTTCTCCTTTTGTCAGAATGATTTCACAAGTCGCCAGTTTCATATGTATGGGAAAGAATTATCCCTTTCCCAGATGTAACAACTCTGCAGCAAATGAATTTGAAAACGTACCGAAAAAAATTGGAAAAAACCTTTAACCGAAAGTACAATAGTTGAATAGAGTTGAAAACATGTTGACAAAAGGAGAAATTGCTTGTTCTGATCCATGTTTTATAACAGGCGTCTGCTGAAGAGGCGTCAGAGAGCGTCTATATCAGGGAAAGGGTTAACTAGAAAAATATCAATGTCTGACTTACAGCATCAGTGTTGTAAAAATGAGTAAAAGCGATGTGTAGGTAACTCTCTTGCATTTTGCGTATTTTGGATCGTGTTGTTCTCTTGTTCCTCCACACTTGTGGCAGCAACAATGGCAGCAGCAATACACAAGTCCAACGATGGGCATAAAAACAACAAATAACAGTCCGCATATCATGCATGCTGCAAACCCACCAAAGGTCTTCACAATCTGTGTAAGAAAATAATAATGTTAATGTCATGATAAAAAAAAATCTCTTTCCTTAACCCTTTCCCACATACAAAAAGTCTGCAGCAGACGAATTTGAAAACATTTAGATAAAAATATGGAAAATCTCTATAAATGAATATGTAACTATTGAACAGTTTAAACAAGAGCTGTCGGAGGACAGCACACTCGACTTTTTAGTGCTTACCAATAAAACAAAACTTTTTTGGATGATAGAGAAAACATAACCAAGTACTTAATCATATTATTTATAAGCAAAGTACTTTATAAGTCAAAAAAGAGTCATAATTCTTACAAAAACCTTTACTAAATTATGCACTCTTGGCTGTTGGTGGAGGCAATGATGGTTAAATGATTTTTTGTAAGTGTTAAAGCTATATCTCTAATTGTTTTGAAAAAATTTGATTTGGTATGACCAAAAATGACATGACCAAAATTATAAATAGAAAAAGGGTCATAATTCTTAAACAAAACTTGACAGAGTTATGTACCCTTATCGGTTGATGGAGGTTATGATGATAAATATGTATTGTAAGTGTATAAGCTAAATCACTGGTTTTGAAAAAGAGTGGGGTGGTACGAAAAACTTAACCAAATTCTAAGGCGAAAAATGGCCATAATTCTTACAAAAACCTTGACAGAGTTATGTACTTTTGTATGTTGCTGAAGGTAATGTTGGTTAAAAAGTGTTGTAAGTTTCAAAGCAATATCTGTAATGGATTGGAAAAAAAGTAAATTGGTACAAAAAACTTAACCAAAATTCTAAGTCGAAAAAGGGCCATAATTCTGACAAAAATCTTGACAGAGTTATGAACTCTCGTCTGTTGATGTAATTAATGATGGTGAATAAGTGTTGTAAATTTCGAAGCCATATCTGTAATGGTTTTGAAAAAAAGTAAATTGGTACAAAAAACTTAACCCAAATTCTAAGCTAAGTCGAAAAGGGCCATATTTCTTACAAAAGTCTTGACAGCGTTATGTCCTCTTGTCTGTTGATAGAAGTATTGATGGTGAATAAGTGTTGTAAGTTTTGAATCCATATCTGTAATCGTTTTGAAAAAAAAGTGAATTGGTACAAAAAACTTAACCAAAAATCTAAGTAAAAAAAGGGCTATAATTCTTACAAAAACCTTGACAGAGTTATGTATTCTTGTCTGTTGATGGAGGTTATGATGGTGAATAAGTGTTGTAAGTTTCAAAGCAACATCTGTAATGGTTTTGACAAACAAGAGGGCCATGATGGCCCTGGATCGCTCACCTTAATTATACAATGTACTGTAATGCAAAACACATCAAGACAATTATTCTGAATGCAACCTCCACAGTGTTAACAATATTTTCCTTCATTTGGCCTAGTGATCTATATTTTTTT
Source organism: Serripes groenlandicus (assembly GCA_031761405.1). NCBI lineage: Eukaryota > Metazoa > Mollusca > Bivalvia > Cardiida > Cardiidae > Serripes > Serripes groenlandicus. The sequence goes on from JASEVX010000004.1 coordinate 96,303,698, forward strand.
ACCTGATATAACCCATATTTCAACATGGACTAGATATCATCAAGACAACATTCTGACAAAGTTTCAACTTGCTCAAAGTAAAAATGCAGCCTCCGAAGTTTCTGACCCAATATGACCCATTTTCGAACTTGACCTAGATATAATTCAGACAAACATTCTGACCAAATTTCAAGCTGCTGAAGCAAAAAATGCGGCATCCAAAGTGTTAACAACATTTTCCTTCAATTTGGCCTAGTGACCTAGTTTTTGACCCTACATGATCCATATTCGAACTTGGCTTAGATATCATTTAGATAAACATTCTCATTAAATATCAAGCTGCTGTAGCAAAAAATGCGTCTTCCACAGAGTTAACAAGATGTTCCTTCAATTTGGCCTAGTGACCTAGTTTCTGACCCAATATGAACCATATTCAAACTTGACCTAGATATCTTTAAGACAAACTTCTGAAGCAAAAAATGCGGCCTCTAGAGTGTTAACAAGATTTTACTTCAATTTGACCTAGTGACCTATTTTTTGACCCAACATGACCCTTGATCGAACTTGACTTACATATCATCAAGAAAATCATTCTGATGAAAGTTTCATCATGCTCAAGTTAAAAATGCAGTATGAAGAGTGTTAACAAGATTACACTTCAATTTGGCCTAGTAACCTAGTTTTAACCCAGCATGACCCATATTCGAACTTGGCCTAGATATCATTTAGACAAACATTCTGACCAAATTTCAAGCTGCTGAAGCAAAAAATGTGGCATCTAAAGTGTTAACAAGATTTTCCTTCAATTTGGCCTAGTGACCTAGTTTTTGACCCCGCATGACCCATATTCGAACTTGGCCTAGATATCATTTAGCTCAACTTTCTGACTAAATTTCAAGCTGCTGAAGCAAAACATGCGACATCTACAGAGTTAACAAGATTTTGCCTCAATTTGGCCTAGTGACCTAGTTTCTGACCCAATATGACCCATATTTAAACATGATCTAGATATCTTTAAGACAAACATTCTGACAAAATTTCAACATGCTCAAGTTGAAAATGTGGCCTCTACAGTGTTAACAAGAGTACCTTCAATTTGGCCTAGTGACCTAGTTTCTGACCCAATATGACCCATATTCGAACTTGACCTAGATCTTTTTAAGACAAACATTCTGACAAAATTTCAAACTGCTGAAGCAAAAATTGCGGCCTCTGGAGTGTTAACAAGATTTTCCTTCAATTTGACCTAGTGACCTACTTTTTGACCCGACTTGACCCATGTTTGAACTTGACCTACATATCATCAAGACAAACATTCTGATAAAGTTTCAACATGCTCAAGTTGAAAATGTGGCCTCCAGAGTGTTAACAAGATTTCGCTTCAATTTGACCTAGTGACCTCGTTTTTGACCTCATATGGCCCAGTTTCGAACTTGTCCAAGATTTGATAGAGATGAATGTTCTGATACACTTTCATGAAGATTGGATGCAAAATGTAGCCTGTAGAGTGTTAACAAGCTGAAATGTTGACGACGCACAACGGACGACGCACGACGGCCGGACGCCGGACGACGCACAACGCATGCCGGACGGACGCCGGACAAAATGTGATCACAATAGCTCACCTTGCACTTCGTGCATAGGTGAGCTAAAAAGGGAATTGGTACAAAAATCGTAACCAAGGGGTGACGCGGACACGGACTCGGATGCGAACGCCAAGCTAACCTTTTCTTCAAAAATTCGAGCTAAAAATTGTGACAAAGGGAGAAATTGCTTGTTTTGAGCAATTTCTCCTTTTGTCACACTGTTTTGAAAAATATGTGCTGCAGAGACATCAGAAAGTTTTATCAACCCTTTCCAAGATACACCGACATTTAAATTATATACTAGGCAATACTATGAAAATATGTATTGATGAAAGTATATTTTTATATAGTGTAGAAAGCTTAAATTTGTGGCATTGTTTTCAAAAGTCATCTGCTGCAGACGCGTCAAAATGCATTATACAGGTTGGAAAGGGTTAACAAGGACTCACTCATCATATTCAATTTCTTTTTAGGATAACTTTCTTAAAATGTTTTATATTTGCATCTATGCAGCCAACAATTTGTAGAAATTGCGGTTAACCTTTCCCTCATACGACAATTCTGCAGCAGACGACTTTGAACTTATTTTGTCAAAAATAGAAATTCTCTATAATTGAATGGATAACCTGTGACCAAAAGTGGAAAACATTGTGACAAAAGGAGAAATTGCTTGTTTTGAGCAATTTCTTCTTTTGTCACTATGTAATCAAAAAGCCGTCTGCTGCAGAGGTGTCAGAAAGCGTATATATGAGGGAAAGGGTTAAAAGGAGAAATTCTTCAAATGTTTTAACTATTTATAACAAAATTAATTAATCGTGATTAATATAAGCTTAAAGCTTGTTTCGCAATCAATGTAAAATAAACAAGGGCACCGCAAAGCGGATGCATCCCCTCGGCTTTCAATCATCACATTGAGTTCTCTTGTGATCTAAATATTTAAGTCCAATTTTTGACTTCGATCTTTGACCTATGACCTTGAATCAATAGGCTTCAAAATATTGTCACAAACTAACTGTATGCCAAGTTTGGATAAGATCTGTCAAGGAATGGTCAGTGTAGAGTGGTGACAAGGTTGCCACAGCTGAGATATATTGTAAGTTCAATCAAGTTCAATTTTGGGCATGACCTTTGACCTATGACCTTGAAAACCAATAGGCTTCAAGACATATCATAAACTAACTGTATAATAAGTTTTATTAAGATCGGGCAATGAATGGTCAGTGTAGAGTTGTGACAAGGCTGCCACAGCTGAAAATATTGTAAGTCCAATTTTGGGCTTGACCTTTGACCTATGACCTTGAAAATCAAAAGGCTTCAAGATGTTACCATATACTTACTTTATACCAAGTTTGGTTAAGATCTGTCAAGAAATGGTTAGTGTAGAGTGATGACAAGGTTTGTTACGGACGGAAAATATTGCAAGTCCAATTTTGGGCTTGACCTTTGACCTATGACCTTGAAAATCAATAGGCTTCAAGATGTCACCATATACTTACTTTATACCAAGTTTGGTTAAGATCTGTCAAGAAATGGTTAGTGTAGAGTGATGACAAGGTTTGTTAAGGACGGAAAATATTGCAAGTCCAATTTTGGGCTAGTCCAATTTTGGGCTTGACCTTTGACCTATGACCTTGAAAATCAATAGGCTTCAAGATGTTACCATATACTTACTTTATACCAAGTTTGGTTAAGATCTGTCAAGAAATGGTTAGTGTAGAGTGATGACAAGGTTTGTTACGGACGGAAGGACACACATACATACATACGGACGGTCCCGTTACTATATCCCTTTCTCGCTTACTTCGTAACCGAGGGGATAATAAGTTTAAACTGTTTAAATTGTTCTTCAAATTTTTAAGATATCAAATATTTTCCTCAAATGTTTGCAAGGAGGGCTTTTTTTTTTTTTACAATTCAATTGTGTAGACAGTTGATTTCATATAATACATTTTGTAATGATTCCAATATTTTATTAAATGAATTAAAACAACTTACATCTTGCCAGTTTTCATTAAGTTTGCTATAGTCGTCATTTTTGGTTATGTTGATAAGATCTTGTACACCTAAAAATACAAAGTCATAATCTATAGTAACCATATATAAATATGCCATTTGACATCTTACAGGAGTTTTCTTTTTTTAAAATGTGGAAAAAAGAGAAAATGCTCAATAAGATCATTTTTCCTTTTCCCACAATGTTTTTTTCATAAAAATATTTAACCATGACTACAGCGAAGAATATTGAAAATATTTAGAGTAAAGAAAGATATGCTCTATATGAACATTTCAAATATACAATGAATGTTTACTGATTTCGGATTTCTTTTTGTCTAAATGTTCAGTTTTTCTTCAGTTTGAGTATATAACCTTTTCCCATATGCAGGCACATTTTTATAGATCTGCAGCAGATGAACTTTAAGCCTTTCCCACATACAGACACTTTCTGAAGCCTCTGCAGCAGACAGCTTTTGAAAACATTGTGGCAAATGGAGAAATTGCTCATGATAAGCAATTTTTCCTTTAGCCACAACGTTTTCAACTCTATTCTGTGATTAAACCTTCATTTATAGAGATTAATTACAATTTTGCCTATATGATTTCAAAGTTGTCTCCTGTAAGTTTGCTGTATGTAGGAAAAAGATAAAACATTGTTGAAAAATGGGAAATGGTTCAATATGATTAATTTCTTCTTTTTCCACAATAATTTCAACTCTATTCCATAATCATATTTCATTTTAACCCTTTCCATCATATAGACGCTTTCTGATGCCTCCTTTTGCCACAATGTTTTCCACTTTTTGTCTTAGGTTATCCATTCACTTATGGAGATTTTCTATGTTTTAACAAAATATGTTCAAAGTCGTCCGCTGAAGAATTGTCGTATGAGGTAAAGGGTAAAGACATTTCAATAAATTTTGCTTTGCTGTTTTCAAAAACCTCTGCTGCAGATTTGTTGTATGAGGGAAAGTGATATATACAAAATATCATGTAATAATAATTAATACTATATGTTCATACAGATTAGAAACAATTGTTTACTGATTGCATAATGTAATTGGCGAATACAACTTCATTAACATACTATATCGATGTGTAATCTGAAGTGCCACACCCTTTAACAATTGGTCAGATGACTATAATATGTCTTGCTGTTATCATGAAAAAGAAAATAATCGTGACACCTGATAACAAAAACATGTAGCTCTGATCATGAATCATACACTTTAACCCTTTCCCTCATATAGAGGCTTTCTGACGCCTCTGCAGCAGACGGCTTTTTGAAAACATAGTGACAAAAGAAGAAATTGCACAAAACGTGCAATTTCTCCTTTTGCCACAATGTTTTCCACTTTAAGTCATAGGTTATCCATTCAATTATGGAGATTTTCTATGTTTTGACAAAATATGTTCAAAGTTGTCTGCTGCGGAATTGTCGTATGAGGGAAAGGGTTAATAATATGCACCATTAAATATACACCTGAACAGTTTAGCGTGGGCCTATATTATATTTCAACCATTGCTTTAATTTTCATATTAAGAAAACCTTTAACAATTTCTGAAAAATTACATTTAAGTTAACCCTTCCTTCAAGCAATAAATATGCTGCTACCAACTTTGATAACCTCCAAGCAAATATCTATGAATTAAAGTACAAATATTGAATAGTTAAAAACATTTTAGAATAAAGAGAAATTGCTTAAAATGAACAACTTCTCCTTTCACTATAATGTTTTCAGAAGTTGTCTGCTGCAGATTCGTGAAAAATCATGGAGTTTGGGAAAGGGTAAACAGAGATATCAATGGCTCAATAAACGCTTTAGACGACTTTTGAAAACATTGTGGCCAAAGAAGAAATTGCTCATGATGAGCAATTTCACCTTTGGCCACAATGTTTTCAACTTTGTTTAACATTTAAGCTATCATCTTTTATGGAGATTTTTCAGATTTTTGCCACTAAAGATGTTTTCAAAGTCATCTGCTGCAGATTTGTATGTTGGAAAGGGTTGATATGATTTTAAGTTTGAGAAATAAAAACCTGCTGAGTTGAATAATTCAGTTTTACTTTTTTGTTACCCTTTCCCACATATAACATACATCATAGTGCGGAACTGTTACATCAATCATTAACCCTTTCCCACATATAACATACATCATTGTGCGGAACTGTTACATCAATCATTAACCCTTTCCCACATACAACATACATCGTTGTGCGGAACTGTTACATCAATCATTAACCCTTTCCCACATATAACATACATCATTGTGCGGAACTGTTACATCAATCATTAACCCTTTCCCACATATAACATACATCGTTGTGCGGAACTGTTACATCAATCATTAACCCTTTCCCACATACAACATACATCATGGTGCGGAACTGTTACATCAATCATTAACCCTTTCCCACATATAACATACATCGTTGTGCGGAACTGTTACATCAATCATTAACCCTTTCCCACATACAACATACATCATGGTGCGGAACTGTTACATCAATCATTAACCCTTTCCCACATACATCATGGTGCGGAACTGTTACATCAATCATTAACCCTTTCCCACATATAACATACATCATGGTGCGGAACTGTTACATCAATCATTAACCCTTTCCCACATACAACATACATCATTGTGCGGAACTGTTACATCAATCATTAACCCTTTCCCACATATAACATACATCATGGTGCGGAACTGTTACATCAATCATTAACCCTTTCCCACATACAACATACATCATTGTGCGGAACTGTTACATCAATCATTAACCCTTTCCCACATATAACATACATCATGGTGCGGAACTGTTACATCAATCATTAACCCTTTCCCACATACAACATACATCGTTGTGCGGAACTGTTACATCAATCATTAACCCTTTCCCACATATAACATACATCATGGTGCGGAACTGTTACATCAATCATTAACCCTTTCCCACATATAACATACATCATTGTGCGGAACTGTTACATCAATCATTAACCCTTTCCCACATATAACATACATCATTGTGCGGAACTGTTACATCAATCATTAACCCTTTCCCACATATAACATACATCATGGTGCGGAACTGTTACATCAATCATTAACCCTTTCCCACATACAACATACATCATGGTGCGGAACTGTTACATCAATCATTAACCCTTTCCCACATATAACATACATCATGGTACGGAACTGTTACATCAATCATTAACCCTTTCCCACATATAACATACATCATTGTGCGGAACTGTTACATCAATCATTAACCCTTTCCCACATATAACATACATCATTGTGCGGAACTGTTACATCAATCATTAACCCTTTCCCACATATAACATACATCATTGTGCGGAACTGTTACATCAATCATTAACCCTTTCCCACATATAACATACATCATTGTGCGGAACTGTTACATCAATCATTAACCCTTTCCCACATATAACATACATCATTGTGCGGAACTGTTACATCAATCATTAACCCTTTCCCACATATAACATACATCATTGTGCGGAACTGTTACATCAATCATTAACCCTTTCCCACATATAACATACATCATGGTGCGGAACTGTTACATCAATCATTAACCCTTTCCCACATATAACATACATCATGGTGCGGAACTGTTACATCAATCATTAACCCTTTCCCACATATAACATACATCATGGTGCGGAACTCTTACATCAATCATTAACCCTTTCCCACATATAACATACATCATTGTGCGGAACTGTTACATCAATCATTAACCCTTTCCCACATATAACATACATCATGGTGCGGAACTGTTACATCAATCATTAACCCTTTCCCACATATAACATACATCATGGTGCGGAACTGTTACATCAATCATTAACCCTTTCCCACATATAACATACATCATGGTGCGGAACTCTTACATCAATCATTAACCCTTTCCCACATATAACATACATCATGGTGCGGAACTGTTACATCAATCATTAACCCTTTCCCACATATAACATACATCATTGTGCGGAACTGTTACATCAATCATTAACCCTTTCCCACATATAACATACATCATTGTGCGGAACTGTTACATCAATCATTAACCCTTTCCCACATATAACATACATCATGGTGCGGAACTGTTACATCAATCATTAACCCTTTCCCACATATAACATACATCATGGTGCGGAACTGTTACATCAATCATTAACCCTTTCCCACATATAACATACATCATGGTGCGGAACTGTTACATCAATCATTAACCCTTTCCCACATATAACATACATCATGGTGCGGAACTGTTACATCAATCATTAACCCTTTCCCACATATAACATACATCATGGTGCGGAACTGTTACATCAATCATTAACCCTTTCCCACATATATCATGGTGCGGAACTGTTACATCAATCATTAACCCTTTCCCACATACAACATACATCATGGTGCGGAACTGTTACATCAATCATTAACCCTTTCCCACATATAACATACATCATGGTGCGGAACTGTTACATCAATCATTAACCCTTTCCCACATACAACATACATCGTTGTGCGGAACTGTTACATCAATCATTAACCCTTTCCCACATATAACATACATCATTGTGCGGAACTGTTACATCAATCATTAACCCTTTCCCACATATAACATACATCATGGTGCGGAACTGTTACATCAATCATTAACCCTTTCCCACATACAACATACATCGTTGTGCGGAACTGTTACATCAATCATTAACCCTTTCCCACATATAACATACATCATTGTGCGGAACTGTTACATCAATCATTAACCCTTTCCCACATACAACATACATCATTGTGCGGAACTGTTACATCAATCATTAACCCTTTCCCACATACAACATACATCGTTGTGCGGAACTGTTACATCAATCATTAACCCTTTCCCACATATAACATACATCATTGTGCGGAACTGTTACATCAATCATTAACCCTTTCCCACATACAACATACATCGTTGTGCGGAACTGTTACATCAATCATTAACCCTTTCCCACATATAACATACATCATTGTGCGGAACTGTTACATCAATCATTAACCCTTTCCCACATATAACATACATCATGGTGCGGAACTGTTACATCAATCATTAACCCTTACCACATACATCATGGTGCGGAACTGTTACATCAATCATTAACCCTTTCCCACATATAACATACATCATGGTGCGGAACTGTTACATCAATCATTAACCCTTTCCCACATACAACATACATCATTGTGCGGAACTGTTACATCAATCATTAACCCTTTCCCACATATAGATGCTTTCAGACGCTTCTGCAGCAGATGACTTTTGAAAACATTTCACCATTTGCCACAATATTTCCCACTCTATTTAATAATCAAACTGTCATTAATGGGGTGTTTTCACATTTTTGAAAAGATGTTTTCAAAGTCGTCTGCTTCAGATTTGTTGTATGTGGGAAAGGGTTCAAGGACGAGGACAATGATGGGAGGACTGGACACAGGTCTCGGACACATGCAGATCAAGGGTACTCTCAATGCAAGCAAGGCAAATCAGCCGTATTTGTTAAGTTATTAGTTCAGTTCAACCCTTTCCCACATATCGCAAATCTGCTTTTAAGTTTGAGAAATAAAAACCTGCTGAATTCAGTTTTACTTTTTTGTTACCATTTCCCACATATAAAAAATCTGCAGCAGATGACTTTGAAAACATTAAGTAATTATAAAAGAAGGTCAAAACATTGTGATGAAAGGATACAGTGTTCTTTATGAGTAATATTTTTCAATATGCTTTGCCAAGATGTTTACAAATTCGTCTGCTGCATATTTTCTGTTTAAGGGGAAAAAATAAATTGAAGAAAAGAACATACAACAAATCTGCAGCAGATGACAGTGAAAATATGTATCATCTTGGCAAAAATATGGAAAATCTCTATTTTATTATTTGAATTTATAATATATGATAGGATAGAAAACATTTTGGGGAAAGGAAATGTCATCAGTGCTGCAAATTTGTCAATCTTATTCTGCATGTGGGAAAAATGTTAAATGAAAATGTGAAGTCATTATCTTGGTTGAGGGGGTTAAATTCAGGTCAATTTACTTTTTAATCTTTAAACCCTAAACACATGTTGACACCTCTGCAGCACACAACTTTTGAAAACATTGAAACAAAAGAAAAGATGCTGAGCAAATTCTCCTTTGGCCACAATATTTTCAATTTATTCATTAACCCTTTCCCTCATACGACAATTCTGCAGCAGACGACTTTGAACTTATTTTGTCAAAAAATGGAAAATCTCTATAATTGAATGGATAACCTATGACAAAAAGTGGAAAACATTGTGGCAAAAGGAGAAATTGCACGTTTTGTGCAATTTCTTCTTTTGTCACTATGTTTTCAAAAAGCCGTCTGCTGCAGAGGCGTCAGTCAGAAAGCGTCTATATGAGGGAAAGGTTTACTTCTATTGAAGAGAGTTTTAATATTTGTGTGAAGATGTTTTCAAGGTTGTCTACTGAAGATTTGTTGTTAGTGGGAACGGGTTGAATTAATCCCATTCCTTCCCTAAGAATGATTTTTTCTTTTTCTGCCATTTTAACCGTTTTTCACATACAACATACAACAAATCTGCTTGAGACAATTTTAAAAAATTCTCAGACAAACAAGAGCTGTTGGAGGACAGCGCGCTCAACTATTTTACCGCTTATTTGATTACTGAGATAATGGACTCTAATGTAGCTGCATGCAAAACATTAACCACCATTTCTTAAAGGGTGATAATTTGCATTATATGCAGGATTGGGTTATTTAACTTGATTATTTTCATAGATGTGATGGTTGGGAAGGGTTGTATAACGTTTCAATGGAATGCATCAAGTAGTTACTAAGATATGGTATCTTAATGAAGTTGCAAGCAAACCTTTAACCATAATTTCTAAGTAAAAAAAGGGCAATAATTTGCACCATATGCAGGATAGAGTTATCTTAATTGGTTGTGTATATTATAGTTGTGAAATGGTGAAAGGTTGTCTACAGTTTTAATGCAATGCATCAAATAGTTACTAATATGTTGTCTCTTAATGTAGTTGCATGCACAACTTTAACCTGAATTTATGAGTCCAAAAAGGGCCATAACTTGCATAAAATGCAGGATAGAGTTATCTAACTTGATAATCTACATAGGTGTGATAGTTGGGTAGGGTTGTATAAAGTTTCAATGCAATGCATCATGTAAATACTGAGATTACACTTTTAATTTAGTTGCACGCAAAACTTTAACCAGAGGTAAAAAAGGGCTATTACTTGCATAAAATGCAGGATAGAGTTATCTAACTTGATAATCTACATAGGTGTGATAGTTGGGTAGGGTTGTATAAAGTTTCAATGCAATGCATCAAGTAAATACTGAATTATTGACACTTAATTTAGTTGCACACAAAACTTGAACCAGAATTTCTAAGTAAAAAAGGGCCATAACTTGCATAAAATGCAGGATAGAGTTATCTAACTTGATAATCTACATAGGTGTGATAGTTGGGTGAGGTACTTGCATGCAAAACCTTAACCAAGGTGTGACGTGGACGCCGACACCAGGGTGAGTAGTATAGCTCTCATATTCTTCGAATAGTGAAGTTAACAAGAGCACCGCGTACGGCACAGACGCTCGACTGATAGAAAACAGAAAAAAAGCTGATCTGAACAAAAAACCTTAACCGGACGACCACGCCGCCGCCGCCGACAACGACGCCAGGGTCATGACAATAGCAGATGGCTACTGGTACTGTAGGGGAAATGTGAGCCGGGCCCACCGTCTACCCGCCCTTACGGCGAAGTGCTGGCCTTGTTTCAAGCCAGCACTCGGCTGCTGGCCGGGGAAATGTGAGCCAGGCCCGCCGTCTACCCGCCCTTACAGCGAAGTGCTGGCCTTGTTTCAAGCCAGCACTCGGCTGCTGGCCAGGGAAATGTGAGCCGGGGCTGCATATACTATAAGGCAGGTCCCGCCGTTTACCCACGCTTACGGCGAAGTTTTGTCAAATCATGTGTATTCAGCCGCGTACTCGCATATAGGCAGCTACGCGCCTGCCAACAATCCTATAAGTTTGATTTGTTTTCACCCCCATTCACTATAATTTAGTAAAAGTAGGCTATTTCCATAAATTAGTATATAATTAGAATGGCCTATGGGTCAACTCAATTTAACATTTCCCTCATATAACAAATTGTAGCAGAAGACAGAAAATCTTGGCTAAAATACTGAACATATTTATAACTAAAAGTATAATTATTGAACAGAATATAGTGGAAAACATTGAGGCTAAATTAAGAAGAAATTGCTCGCTCACCTTGAGCAATTTCTATTACTAGTTTTCAAACACTTCATAATGTGTGTGAAAGGGTTAAGTATAATCACTGAACACTGTTCATTTGATACCTTTTAAAGGAAATACCTGTAATCCAATCTACAGTAGAATTGAATGGTTACCTTAGCAACTGGAATACATTGACAATATCATATTCATCAGATAGCATTGACTTCTATCATTTTTCCCATTTCTGAAAAATTGTCTGATAACCCTTATACCTATTAATTGTTGCAAGTCTAATTGAAAACATTTGCAGGAAAAGAGGGCAAAATATTTATTAGTCGCCGGGCAGAAGCCCGCGACTTCTATTTTTAATAGGTTTTCTGAAATCACATGGTAGGGGGGATTATTATTAGAAAGAAACACATTTAGATGTCTTGAACATATTACAATTGTGTTTGTTTAAAAACACTAAGTAATGACACATCTAAAATGAAATAAATATTCCGATGTTTTAGGTATTTTCAGTTTCTTTATTTGGACTCGCATTTATGTTTTTTTGTTTTATTTGCGAAGACAAAACAGTCCCTATTAGCTAGACCGGTATACATTGATTTTACACTATATACTACATGTAATCAAAAGGCGATAACTACAAACCTTTACGTCGACAGTCTAATTGTTTACTTACGCGCACCTGTGTGACTCGCGAATACCAACTGCGTAGATCAATCTCCTTTGCAGAGAGCCGCTCTTTACACTCACTTACAAATAGTAAATTATAGGTGATTTAAAATGTTTATTTGGTTCGAAACACTTAATGAAGAAAAGAACAAACCGAGATAAAACTGGTTTTAATGGAAAAATGACTTTGAACGAACACTCTCTGCCTATAAAGAGAGTTTCAAGAACGACACCTCTGCGAATAAGAAAGAATCGGGTCTTTCGTACAAAATTATTTCGTCCTTGACAATTTTAAATGTGTCATTTAATTCCCTAAAGGCATATTGCTTCCGATCTGCATATTGTTATGCATCATTGACACAAGGGCGCTCATCATAATATAATTTTAAAACATGAGTAGTTTGTTATTTTCATTATAAAAAAGGAAGGAAAGAATTAAAATAAATCAACATGTTGTAGGGCTAAGTTTATGTTCGAAATTAAGTTTAAATTATACAACAATTTCAATGAGATTTAACTGTTTAGTTGATATTATATTTCGAAGGTGGTCTACTTTTTAAATATTGGACTACATTTCAACATTTGTTAAAGTATGATATAATTAGGATGCCAAGCTAATATCATTTTGAGAAAAAGAGAAAACTTCAGCGATTTAACCCTTATCTCATTGTTTTAAAAGTAGATTGCTGCAAAGGTGTCCACTGTTGACTTTAAAAGAGGAAAGGTAAAATGACGTGCTATTGCATGCAAATCCTAAATTGTCTGTTTTGTGGTTTTATTGAAAAATAATAAAATTCAAATATTCTGAAAAGTGTATGTGGAATTCACAAATCTTATAATTATTCCTTAATGAAAGCACTGTATACATACTAAGACTTATGATTGGCAAGATTACTCATTTCCATTACTGTTTATGATCAATAATTAGTTGGTTGTGTGTATGGTCAACCTACTTTGGAATGGAGATTGATCATAAACAATGAAAGGCTTCAATTATCATTCACTTCGTTGACAAAACAATGCAAGTTATAATACATTTTCACTTGACCCCACCCCTGATGTTCCAATATGCCCCTCAGTTGATAACTGTTTATTCAACTACTATAATGTTAGTGTTATGCATAACTGCACTATGGATATCCGGCGACATTGATGCGTTGCATCAACTTTCTCTTGTTTTACAGACAGAATTTTTGTTTTTGGAAAAAGTAGATGTGGCTTCGGGTCAATTTCTCCTTAATTAACCCTTTCTCTTATACGACAATTCTGCAGCAGACTACTTTGAACATATATTGTCAAAACGGATAAAATCTCTTTTATTGAGTGGATAATCCTATGACTACAAGTGGAAAACATTGTGTCAAAAGAAAAACTTCTTTTGTCACTATGTTTTCAAAAAGCCGTCTGCTGCAGAGGCGTCAGAAAGCGTCTATATGAGGGACACAAAAGTAGAAATTGCTCAACAGAATCTTCTAGAAGTTTCATCTACAAATGCATAAATAAAGGTGTTAACATTAATTGTGTATTGGGCAAATTTTAAAGCATTTAAATTTAGTTTTACAGAAAATGCTCATTAAAAGCATTGAAATATCCAACAGGCATTCTTTAAATTAGTTTAAGTGTCATCGCATATTAATGATACTTTGATTTTTTTCCTTTTATGTTCTGCAGTTTTAAACTTATTATCAATAAATATCCCACTATGCAGACAAAATGTGTATATTATACAACAATTGACAATGAAAAACATTCTGGGAAAATCAGAAATAGCTGATAAAGTGCACATCAGATGGATTATACGGGTCAAAGGTAGTATCTGACCAGTATCATGTTATTTCTTAACCCTTTCCCTCATACGACAATTCTGCAGCAGATGACTTTGAACATATTTTGTCAAAAAATAGAAAATCTCTATAATTGAATGGATAACCTATAACTAAAAGTGGAAAACATTGTGGCAAAAGAAGAAATTGCTCGTCTTGAGCAATTTCTTCTTTTGTCATTATGTTTTCAAAAAGTCGTCTGCTGCAGATGCGTCAGAAAGCATCTATATGAGGGAAAGGGAATATCAGATGTGTATGTATTGAAAATGCTTAAAATATAAATATCTGAGCAATAACAATTCAGATTATCATGCAGGCTTTTATCTATCAATAATCTGCTGGTTGCATGATTATTAGATACATATCTTTTAGTGCCTTTAATCCTTTCCAACAAACAACAAATCTGCAGCAGATAACTTTAAAATTGTTTTGGCGAACATTATATGGAAAATCTCTACAACTGAAAGTATAACTATTGAATAGATTTTAAAACATTGTGGCAAAATAGAGTTTATATGCAATTTCCCCCATTTGCCACAATGTTTTCACCAGTCATCTGCTGCAGTCTCAGACGTCAGAGAGCATCTATAAGTGGAAATGGCTTAACCATTTATGCAAAATATTGTTTCTAGTGTAGGCTGCTTTGAATACATTTCAGGAGAAACCTGGAAATCTTTGGGCTGCAAATTAAGGAAGAGAATTAATAGCTCATTGTTAACATTTTGTTTATTCCAAACATTGTCTTCAAGATCTGTTGCAAATTGTCTACCTCAGTGAAAAGGTTAATCTGAGGGGATTCAGTATGCTGTTACCCTTTACCAAATAGACAAATCTGCAGCAGATGACCTTGAAAACTTATAGACAAAACTCTCAGTCTCTTTAAGTGAAAGTGTATGTATTAAATGGAGATGAAAACATTGTGGCAAAAGGTAAACATTGCTCAATATGAGCATTTCTTCTTTCTTTACAATGTTTTCAAGAGAAGTTTGCCACGATGTCAGAGTCTGCAAATGGGATAGGGTTAAGTTTGCTTTTCATTTTCAGTATGATGGGGACTTTTTTTATTATGATTACTTTTATTAAATTTTATGTTTGATTTATTATCTTGCTTATATCACTTGTTAAGGTTCTTATCAAAATCTGCTCAAATACATAATGTAAAAATTCAAGTAACTAAACACAGTATATTACCTGTGATTATTTGACAGTTTTCAGTTATAAATAAAGTTGTTTTAAAATTTCTTCCTAGTTGTTTTCCAAGTTGGCCCATTTGTTTTGTATGGGTAAAGAAAAAGATGACAATAACTGATAATTTGTTTCAATGTTTTTACACTGCTTTCAACAGTATTTCAATTATATCACAGTGGTTCTTGTGTAAATTACAAGTTCCACCAGTATCTTTTTATCCTGAAACCGATTGCAGCATATTTAGCAAGCAATGTTATCCCCTGAGCCAAAGATTGAAGCCAATAATACTTCAATTTTCAACAGTTACTCAGAGGACTTAAGATAAGGAGAAGTAAATAGGTCTTTCTAATACAATATTTCTCTTCGTGCTCATTAAAACCTCACTGAGACGATTCTTTTGAGTACCCACATCATAGGTTTTGGAGGTCAAATAAGGATTTCAGAGCATGAAAAACACTCCTTTCCTAGAGCTGTGGTTTCTGTTTATAAACTATCATAGTTTGAAACAGTAACAAATCTGGTATACTTCGTAAAAGAAGGCACACAGGGATGCTGAACTGACATTTAGCCACAAACATATTTAATATATTTTAAACACTTTTTTACTATTTTAAAGGTCATAATTTTATTCAACAACTTGAAAGGTCAATCATTTTGAATAAGTTGAGAAAAACTCATAAAAAATAAAATATGACATCAAACTTTTCTTATTGTCCTTATATTTTTACAATGCCATTTTTGTAGTAAAACAAGAGGCCCATGAGGGCATATGCTCTACTAGCATGGTTCTTTCGTAATTTTCAAAAGGAACCGAGCTCTCATAACTACTATCTAAGTTTGGTGAAGGTCAGATAAGAAATGGAAGGTCGATTTTGTTCACAAGCTGTATTATAGCAATGGTTTTCGAAAGGAACTAAGCTGTTATCAATATTTAACTACAACCTAAAGTTTGGTGAAGATCGCATAGTAAATGGAAGCTCTATTGTGTTCACAAGCTGTATTATAGCAATTTTGCACAATAAATAATGCACAAACGACGGACACAATACCATCCATAAGCTCTTCTGGCCTTTGGCCATTAAAGCTAAAAACACAAACAATTATAAACACTTTTATTGTGTAATTTAGTGTTTAATTGTTTAATGAATGTACATTATTCCTCTCTTGCTTTACATTTATTTTTATGTTATTCTATTATCATTGGCATTTTTGTATCTATTTTAGAAAAATCTCTTTGTAACCATTTACCAAATACATGTATAGAACACTTGAAATTTAAATCTAACACAACTATGAAAACATTGTAGTACCATGTTTCCTCAAATTTTCTGCTGCAATGGCATGAAAAGTCATCTTCATCTGTAAAAAGACTCACTATTTCCCAAGGAAAATGAAACCTTTGAACCTATCAAATTAAAATTAATGTCTCTCTCTTTAGATGAAAGTACTTTTAATGAAATATTGTAGGAAAAGAATAACTTGGTTTTTATGAGCAACCTTTTTCCAAAACATTTTCAAAAGTCGACATGCTGCTGATGCATATTTATGTATGTAGGGAAGGTGTTATAAGTGAGAGTTAAATACCCCATTGAAAAACAATCTCTGTTTGAGGTAATGAAGTTATTGACTGAAACAGTTCCTTGTCAGCAAGCATCCAATTAACAAATTATCCCTTTGGAACACATATTAAATCTGCATCAGCTGACATTGTCACCATTGGGGCAGACATACAGAAAAGCTCTAGAAACAAATGTTACATGAATATTGAACTGTCTTTGAAGGATTGTGGCAAGGAGAAATTGCTAAGTACAAAGCCTTTTCTCGTTTTACCACAATGTTTTTATAAGTTGTCTGCTGTAGATGTGTCAAAATGTGTCAGCATGTGGGCTAGAATGGCTTAGAAAGCCAGACAGATTCTCAGAATTCTTTCAGACATTTCGTACATCTTATTTAAATATATTTTAAGGTGCAGGGTAATTTCAGTGTTGCTTATGAAACTGTAGGCAATATTTGTATGTTTTCACAATAAAATAAAACTGAAAGAGATATTTTTATTATTTCACTACATAACCTGTACATTCAAATTTAGTAATACATTTTTTTCATTGTAATTGGTTTAACCGACCATAATGTCAAGCCAGATACAATAATATAAAGTTTTCTTTTCTCATAAAGGATTAACCCTTTCCATCTAGCAACCACATTTTAATGCATCTGCAGCAGACGAATATTGGAACATTGCAGTAAAAGGAGTAATTGCGCATTCAATTTGTCCTTTTGCCACAATGTTTCAATTATTATCAATTTTCATAGTTTCATTTATAAAAGATTTTCCACATTTTGATGGGGATGTGTCCAAAGGCGTCTGCTGCAGAATTTTTTGTGTGTGGGAAAGGGTTTTAATCATCATTAAAATCCATGTCACATGGAGAGACTTTGATATTGTTTTTCCAGTTTTGGGTTATAGCAGATCTCAAGAGGCTTGAACGATGCTTGTACAACTGGACTGGAAACATTGATAAGATCCTGATCTAACTTTATTGAGGCTCAGGCTGATCTGGTTTTAAAATTCACAAGATTTGTTTTTTAGTGACTCGGCTCTAAATTCATCCTTCCTCCAATCGATCAATGTTGTAGATAGGGATGTTCTCTAATCCCCACATACAACAAAGCCGCAGCAGATGACCATGAAAGCATCTGGGGAAAAAATGGAAAATCTCTATAAATGAAAGAACAATTATTGAATTAAGTTTAAAACATTGTGGCAAATAGGAGAAATAGCTCATTATGAGCCATTTCTATTTTTACTATAATGTTTTCAAAAGATGTCTGCTGCAGAGGCATTAGATAGCCTCTGTATGTGGGAAAAGGTTAAATCATTATCTACCAGCAGATCCCTTAACGTAAGTGTAGTTGGTGAAATGATCCTTACAATACATAAATATGAGTCGTTCTACGAGAAAACCAACATTGTGGACTCTGCGTAAAGTATCGACCCTGCTATCAGCCTAAGCATGACGCGCAGGCCAACGTGGACAGACAATTTTCGCCTCCTGTAGATTTTCTGTTTCAGGAATCATTACTCTAAACCTCTATCCCCCTGAGACGGAATGTGTCGGCCCGGATAAGCTGATCTGGGTCGATACATTACGCACAGACCATAATGTTAGTTTTCTCGTGGAACAGCATATATATGGTTTAACCCTTTCCCATCTACAACAAATCTGCAGTAGATGACTTTTAAAACATTGTGGCAAAAGGATGGACAATCTCTATAAACTAAAGTAATATTTAATAATTATTGGATAGGATTGAAAACATTGTGGCAAAAAGAGAAATTTCTCCTTTTCAAGAATGTTTTCAAAAGTTGCCTGCTGCATATGCTTCAAAATGAGTCTGCAAGTAGGAAAGGCTCAACCATTTCCCACACACGGACATTTTCAGATGACTCTATAAAACAGACGACCTTTGAAAACTTTGTGGTAAAAAGAATGTATATTGTTTTATGGCACATCGACAGCTAAGGTCATTTAGCGCGCAATTAAATTTAATTATTCATGATCCCTGGGTAAACAAACCAGTACTAGGCTAGAAAATGTGCCTTGCCCAAGGGCACTCCACCATTACCATAGTGCCGCGACTGGGGATCGAACCCGGGACACCCGGTTTCGAAATCCCCGACGCTAACCACTCGATCACAGCAGATTCCTTGTGGCAAAAAGACAAAATTGCTCATTATGTGGAAACGAAGTGTATAAGTAGGAAAGGGTTAGTTAAGTCAAAACTTTGTTACAATTTCATCACAAATTTGCAGCACATTTGCAGCAGATAATTTGTTTAAACAAGAGGCCCATGAGGGCCTATGCTCTACTGGTATGGTTCTTTGGTCATTTTCAATCCAGAGCATGAATGTATGGTGAAGATCGGATAGTAAATGGAGGCTCTTTTGTTTTCACAAGCTGTATTATAGTAATTTTTACAATTTCATGGGCCATAATCCAGTCTTGCATTGGCAGATCTGGCTGGTTTTCGAAAGGAACCAAGCTCTAATCAGTATTAAACTACTATCTAAGTTTGGTGAAGATCAGATAGTAAATGGAGCCTCTATTGTGTTCACATGCTCAATTATAGCAATTTGGACAATTTCAAGGGCCATAATCCAGTCTTGCATGGGCGGATCTGGCTGGTTTTCGAAAGGAACCGAGCTCTCATGGATATCTAACTACTGTATAAGTTTGGTTGAGATACAATCAAAAGTGAAGACTGTATCGTGTTAACAAGCTCTTTTATAGCAATTTTGACCATTTCAAGGGCCATAATCCAGTCATACATGGGCGGATCTGGCTGGTTTTCGAAAGGAACCGGGCTCTCACGAATATCTAACTAATGTATAAGTTTGGTTGAGATACAATCAAAAGTAAAGACTGTATCGTGTTAACAAGCTCTTTTATAGCAATTTTGACCATTTCAAGGGCCATAATCCAGTCATGCATGGGCGGATCTGGCTGGTTTTCGAAAGGAACCGAGCTCTCATGGATATCTAACTACTGTATAAGTTTGGTTGAGATACAATCAAAAGTGAAGACTGTATTGTGTTAACAAGAAATTGTTTACAGACGGACGGACGGACGGACGGACGCACGACGGACAAATCGCCACGACATAAGCCCTTCTAAAAAAAGAGCTAAAAAAAACAGGGAAAAAGAGGAAATAGCATAATGCTACAAATATCTTTATCATTTGACGTTACTTTTGTACTTTGTCTGAAAAATAAATATAATCATGCTTTGATAAGTTCACATTACCCATTTTATTGTTGGAATTATCAAACTTTGGGTGCATATTCAAATGTCCTATCATTATAATGCCATAAATTTTGGTGTGCAATTACTGTGACTTTCTGCAGAAGTTATTTCTCCAATTTCTGCGTTAACAGAGCTAGCTTTTGACTCAGAAAGGCCCCAAATTAGTCTGTTTATGCAAAACAGCACAATTGGGCATTTTGACATTTGAAAAATTGTATAGGTTCAGATAAGTCTTTACATCCTTACAACCTCATCATTATAAACACAATAAACTAGAAGCTTCCAAAAATCTCTTGTAAGAAATTTGTGAAAATGAAGTTTTTTAAAGTAAAACATATTTTTATTAGAAAATACTTACCAGTCATTTAATACCTGATATATAATCTCAACACCGTTAATTCATCCAGAAAAGAAGCTCGCGCAGCCATGCATAGCCCTCACGCGTGTGTGATACACACGGCCGCCGGTAATACCGGCGCACGGGCCATGTGACCCCCACTTTTAATTTCACCGTTAACTTGCAGCGTTTAGTGTTGGGTGACGACGCGGGGTTGGGAGGCGGGAATCTGAAATGACTGGTAAGTATTTTCTAATAAAAATATGTTTTACTTTAAAAAACTTCATTTTTATGTCAAAAATACATTACCAGTCATTTAATACCTGATGACTTTGCAGCATCGGTCGGGAGGATCGTCCAACACAATGCCGGTCCCGAGAAATCGTAGCACTTGGTAAGAGTACCTACGGTACTACTAAATATAAACACAACTGTTTATGTATTTAGTAATTTGTGTATTAATTAGGTAAGTACTCGCTGAGAGTCCACTTGTGTGTCCAGAGAGGAATAATTTCTGATTGAAACGTTTTAAGACTTTATCAGAAGGATCTTATTACTAATTAAAGGAATAGGATATCCAGTGTTTGAATACGCTGCTGACATATCCTTCTCCTACCTGAGGTTGAATAACCCCTACTGTGGCTCTTACAGCCCTCGAATGTTTTATATAGAACTTAAGACCCTTGACAGGGTACAAGATCAGGTTATATCTAAGGGAACACAGTTCACAGAAAGGTTGTGAAATGTGATGGTTAGGAAGCACCAAAGGCAACTTGGTCTCAGTAGGAATACAGGTTTATAAGAACGGTTGAATAACCATACGGCTGTAAAACCTGATGAAATTCGTTTTTACTGAAAGCAAAGAACTCACTTCTCTGATAGTGTTCGCCAAGCAAGACGAATTTAAGTCTCAGTTTATAACTTAAAAAGCGGCCGCTTCCGAAGAACGTAAAAGTTTGGAGAGAAATGGATCTGAACTTTGAAGTTAAGCGCATTGGAGCATCGAACAATAATTGTTGTGTTTATCGCCAAATCTTGAATGCGAGAGGTCGGCAACAAATGTCAGCATAAATTACTGATTGACGTACCTTAAAAAACACCAATCGATAAGAACTGTCTACTTCTAACGAAGATGTAACGGTTATGTCGATAGGCAGGCCAGAAGAACGTTGAACTACGATCTCTGGGCCAATACTGTGTTTCTAAAGTCATTGTCAGGAAGGGAATAACGACACCGGAAGTTGACTCATTTGAATTATGGGGGCAATTCAGGGAGTAATAATTATTGCCAATCGAAGGACTACTGTCTACTCTATTGATCATGTACATGTCCTAGTCAGTTAAGCCCTGTACTGTAATGAGTATTTAACACACTGCCCCGAACTGTAAACAATTCGGGTGTAGTATGAAGCATGTATCGGACCGTTTCCCTTAATTACTGATCCTTATCCAGGACATGGTAATCGGATTCTCTTATAGCGAATCGAGTCTGTCCGAAGGGCCAGCTCAACGAGAAACGTCCTACAACGAGTCTCTTGAGGGGAATAGATCCGACTTGCCCGTTTTGGGAATTAATTCTAAACGCAGGTAATCGAAGTGAAGTGTTTGAAAGGAACACTTCCCCGTTTACAATGAATCGACGGTCATTCCTCGATGAAAAAGCAACCGGTACGTGGTAACAGGTGTCTGTTTGGTCTAGGAATCGCTCAGACAGCCGTTCCGGATTGCGTTCTTGATAAAACGGAACATTCCATTTTATTACTCGACCGTACTAGACGCAATCTGAGTCGATAAGTCTTATTCCGGTCTTCACCGGAACCAGACGAAAGACGGTTGTAGAAACCACCGAATGGAAGGTTGATACCCACTCCATGGCATTCCTGTTAGCTTAATGGAGAGGAGCGCTTCCCTATAGCCGCGGATTAGGGCCAGTGCTCTACTTGGTTGTATGCCAACTTTGCTCCCGTACGGGGCTTTGATAAGGCAGGGCCAGCGGAAGCAGAAAGCTAGGCTCGAACTTAGCCTGTCTCTTGTGTCTTCACAGGTTGGGCTTCTAAGAATGCCTGTGCAGAAGTCACTGTACGTTCTGTCCCTGTGAACAATGTTGCCGCATACGCCGAAATGCGCCTATGGACGCAGTGAATGCAGTAACTTCCCACTCATGATAGTTTATTTAGAGTCCAGCTCTAAATTGTTAATCATCCGATGGAGCACTGAACCCGATATGTCTCTTATTCGTCAGACAAGACGGGGTCGTGGGTTTTACCCGACGACGTGCGGATTGACTAAAGCCGGTTCTGGACCGGAATGTCAGTGTCCGATTCGACATGGAGGAATCCTATGATCGATTGATTGTGGTTTAACGCCGTTTTAACAATTTCTCAGTTATATCACGGCGGCCAGTTCACCTACTCATGTATTTCCTGGTTTTCTCACACCAGTACTCCACACAACAATCTTCCCAAGCAACTGGCTACTTTTCCACAAAACTTAGCCCATTGGTGGGAGGAATCCTATGAAGGAGTCATGATCGAGGAATTTATCCCTTTTCCGAAGACGAATGAGATCGCATGGAATCAACCTTCGGTCCGAGCTCACGTATGAGAGAGTTCACAGAGTGACTATCCTCTGGGAACGGTTGATCCCGGTAGGCCAGCATTAGGGGATTGATTTATGAAATCAACTGAATCTCTCCCATGTAATACCGTCGGACATCGACTCGTCCCAACAATTGGTACGATGGGTATTACTTGGGAGGAGTGTAGTCCCTAGAGACGCACTCTCTCCTCCCTGGGGACCGACATAACTATTTGACCGGTACTCCCCATACCCGATGGCCGACTGTTTAATCGGCTATGTCCCAGCATACTGCCCGATTGACTGCCGAAAGGTTATGTCCTAAGACATTACCCGTTTGACCGGTGCCTTACTGGCTATGTCTAAAGACATTGCCCGATCTCCAAATGACTGTGTCCGAGGACATTTGTCAATTGGAATACTGTTGAATTCCGAAGAATTCATAGTTGAATTTTTGTTTTCACGGTGACCGTTTGCCCGGTAACCGTTTATGCCCAGTTAAGAGTTTGACTGCCCTGTGAACGTTCACGCGACAACCGTTCATGCCCAGTGATTAATTGAGTACTCGGTAGGCATTTGACTCATTCTCTAGCACTATCGACTCATTACATTCATATGAGTGTAAGGAACGACAACTCTGCGAAGGAGATTTTCACTTGGCTGTGTTCGAAAACACCCGGTTGTCCAATGCTTATGTCATAATATTGACAAAACGGTTGGAGTCAACTTGACTTAACGACTGCTCGTTACCCAGCTCTGGGAACGTTCAGTAATGGTAGCTCCCTCTGACCATTACTGACCGGTTGACTAATGATAGGCTGATGTGAGGCTGCTCTATCACTAGTCTCCAATAACTTCAGACATTATAACTTGGCACTCTGTAGAAGTCCGAAGACTGCTGTACTGCAGAGTGTAGGTTTTGCTCGAAATCATTATAGGTTTAAATTTAAGCGTCAACCTTCGGGCATAACGTATTAGGCACCACCCTAAGTACTTCCTTAATGTTCTGCTGTAGAGGTCAACGCTCTACAGCCGGCTCGTAATCTGAAGGGGACTGCCCCCCCCCCCCCCGCCCCCGCCCGTCAGACGAGGAGGTGGGAGAGTGTCGAGCCCTACGATGCTTGACTCTAATCCGTCTTTCAACTGAAAGACACAACAGTCTTATAAAAGTAAGAGAAGGGATTGAAAATAATATTCAATCTTGGTGTACTTTATTGTTGTGTTAAGGTGTCGATCGTGTGATATGAACCTCCTCTCTCCGCAGTAGAGAGAGGTCGCACTGGATCGATCGTCGGCGCCGAACTAACCGTATGGGACGGTCTCGACCTCCCTTTCACGGAAAACCTGAGTTATTCCGATCGGGGGTTTGCCTTCTAAGGACTGCCTCTTCGAAAGGTGTCCTTCCGGGAACAGTGAATTCCCATCAGGTGGGTATTGCTGATCCCGGTAGGCTTGGTTAACCCGCCTATCACCGATCCGTTACATCTTTTGAAACGGAGCTTTGTATCGGGGAAGGAGTGTAATCTCTAGAGAAGTACCATGTTCCACTTGGAGACACGGAAACATTTCTCTGTCCTGTACTACCTATAACTGGATATCTGGGCCTTGTGCGTAATGACCAGTGTTTTGAATATCCGTACTCTTCTATTCTCATTCTTTTGAGGAGTGTAATCCCTACAGAAGAGCACTATTCCCCTTGGAGAAAGGAAAGATTTATCTGTCCTGTACTCCTTATAACCGATGTTAGACGGTTGGATATCTGAGCCTGGTGCGTAATGACCAGTGTTTTGAATATCCGTATAGACCGGTTGTGCGAAGAACGAGTGGTACTAGCTTAACGACTGCTCGTTACCTTGACTGCCCACTGCCCGGTCGCGTCATGTTAAACTGACTGATAATTTGCCCGGTCGCGTCATGGCTTAATGACTGACCGGTCGCGTCATCGCTAAATGACTGCCGGATTTGCCCGGTGACTGGTCGCGCCTAGGCGAAATGACTGACTGGTTGCCCGGTACCCGGTTACCCGGAGACATATAGGTTTTGCTCGCAAGCATTACCCGGTTGACTAATGATAGGCAGTTGTGAAGCTGCTCTATCACCGGTCTCCAAAGAATTCTGTCCGCAGACATTATAATTTGGCACTCTGTAAGCGTCCGAAGACTGCTTACTGCAGAGTGTGGTGTTAGAGGTGGCCAATCAGTGAGGTTTCCCTTTGATTGACCCATGGTGTCTCCCGAAGGGTCAGCCCCAACACCTGGCGTCAGATAATGTCGTTCAGCAGACGGTTGCTCACTCTTGAGGCCAACCATCACTGTGTCCGTACGGTTTCTGGCCCGAAGGCCTTTGTTTCCCGACGGAATAACAGACATCAGCCGCTGCCATCCGCTCCTCCATGTCCCGCGAAGGACCAGCCGAAGCTGAGGGGGAGCGGTCAGAGCTCCAGATAAGGGGCGTATGCATGTCTGAAATCCTCATTTGACCCTCTTACCCTATGCTGTGGGTATTGAGAACCCACAGCATAGGGTTTGTTTCCTAAGAGGGAATTTGTGGGGAAAATAGCTGATTACACCTCCTAATCTGGACCTCTGAGCGGTTGTGCGGAGTGAAGAAGGAACAGCTCTGACCTTCTGCTCACTCAACACAGCCGCGGAGTCTGATTGTTGGGAGAACCCCTCAAACTCCGCTTCACTCGTAGAGCTAAGAGAAACCTTTTTAGGGGTCTTCTTACTCTTCCAGCTTTTGTGAGTCCTCCTCAACCCAGACTGTTTCCAAATGGAAGCAGGCCAGGAAGAGAAGTACTCACAGGGTGAATCCTGTGTGTACTTAGTGAACGCAAAACAGGACAGACGCGTGTCTCATACAGCCGTTATGAGTCACGCCTCTGATCACCACTATGTGACATGGAATATATATGAAACAAAACAATTTATACGATTCAACAAAAAATATAATTTTTTTTTCTATTTTTTATTTTCTACTATACCCGTTGATCACGGAACGTATTTCAATGAAAAAGATTTTACAAATATTTTCCAAAATTGTTCATGTTTAATTAATATACATAATGTAATACAAGGCGATAATAATATATTATCGCTAATAGGGTCGGTGTAACTATAACTTCGTTGAAAGAATGAATGGCCATTACCGCACCCGATACGTAACTGAAATAGTGGGTGGGGTAACCCACCCGTGACTTCTCAGTTAGTTGTGTTCACAAAAAACAACTTAATTACAATTAGTAATTTACACAATTATGTTGTTAGGTTGTTAATGTAGTTGAATAACTGAATGAAAATAACTTGTTTAAGGCGAATGCCTTAAACAGACCAAGAAATAAAATATAAAAATGAAATAAATTCTTAGCTGTCAGTTGGTGTGTCCAGAAATTAAAAGTGGGGGTCACATGGCCCGTGCGCCGGTATTACCGGCGGCCGTGTGTATCACACACGCGTGAGGGCTATGCATGGCTGCGCGAGCTTCTTTTCTGGATGAATTAACGGTGTTGAGATTATATATCAGGTATTAAATGACTGGTAATGTATTTTTGACATAAAAAGTGTAGATCTAGATCAGACTGTACGCAAACAACCAGGTTGTAACTTTTTGCATGGACAGGTTCAAACAGTAATTCTATAAATCTTTTCAACCATTTCAACTACCATTATTATTCTTAACCCTTTCCCACATACAGCAATTCTGCAGCAGATGACTTTGAAAGTGTGTACACGAAAATGGCAAATCTCTATAATTGAAGGTGTAATTTCTCCTTTTGCCACAATGTTTTCAAAGTTGTCTGCTGCAAAGGCGTCACAAAGTGTCCATGTGAGGGAAAGGGTTAAATAAACTGTTTACTTTGAGGTGATAGTGTTTCCTTCAGACAAAGGTATTTCGAATTAACCTTTTTCAACATACATCAAACATTCAGCAGATGACTTTAACCCTTTCCCTCATACGACAATTCTACAGCAGATGACGTTGAACGTATTTTGTCAAAACATAGAAAATCTCCATAATTGAATGGATAACCTATGACAAAAAGTGGAAAACATTGTGGCAAAAGGAGAAATTGCACGTTTTGTGCAATTTCTTCTTTTGTCACAATGTTTTCAAAACACCGTCTGCTGCAGAGGTGTCAGAAAGCGCCTATATGAGGAAAAGGGTTAAAACATCATTATAGGCAACAATATAGAAAATATCTATAAATGACTGCATAATTTATAAATAGAGTAGCAATGTCTTCAAAAGGTGTCTGCTGCAGACACATCAGAATGCATGCAAGTGGGAAAGGGTTGACCATTTTAATTTACCCGATTATAATTTCTTAACCCTTTTCCTACTATTTAAAATCTGTAGCAGACGTCTTTGGAAGCATCAAGGTCAACGGAAAATCTCTATAAATGAAAAGTATTAATTTTGAATGGAGTTGTACACAGTGTGATAAAAGGAAAACTAGAGTAACTTTTCCATTTGCTGCAAATTGTTTACTGCAGATGTGTAAAAATGTGTTTACTATTGGAAAGGTGTTAAAAAGACTGAGAAAAAAAAAGGTTTAAATCTTGAATTTTTGACGGTCAAATTTTACCTCTTCTAAAAAATTCTTATACAGACATGACAAATATCAACTGGCCGGGTCATACAAAGACTTAAAAAAATTGGAAGTAATGGCTGCCCTACTTGGCGCCCAGGGTTGCGGGGTTAGCATTACGAATGAGTAGCTGGTGTCAGGTTAAATGGACCAGAAGTACTGGTATCTTACCCAGGAAACACCGTGATATAACTGTACAAAATGTTGAAAGCAGCATAAAACACCAAACAATCAATCAATCTGCATCAGATAACAGGGTAAATGTTGTACCAGACATGTGAAAATGCCACAGGGACATAGCAATCATTGGATCTTCAAGATATTGTATTACAGATTAGTACAAATATTGATGGTATCTATGCACATTATCATTGACTCTATGTGTTAAACAGTTGTTGCTATCCATTATCATGAGATATCGTTAAACCTGTTTTGCATTAGCCATGATGAATCCTCGCATGCAATGAGCTTTAGGGTCAATTGTTGTTTGCTTAGATTACTCCAAGTGAGAACTTCCATGTTTAACCCTTTCCCTCATATAGACGCTTTCTGATGCCTCAGATAAATGCAGCAGATGGCTTTTTAAAAACATACTGATGAAAGAAGAAATTGTTCAAAAGAGCAATTTCTCCATTTGCCACAATGTTTTCAACTTCTAGTCATAGATTATCCATTCAATTATAGAGACTTTCTATCTTTTAATAAAATATGTTCAAAGTCGTCTGCTGCAGAATTGTAATATGAGGGAAAGGGTTAATACACATTGAATATTTAATGTATATTGTTTTAAGGCGCATCGACAGCTAAGGTCATTTAGCAACAATTAAATTTAATTATTCATGATCCCTGGGTAAACAAACCAGTACTAGGCTAGAAAATGTGCCTTGCCCAAGGGCACTCCACCATGACCGTAGTGCCGCGACTGGGGATCGAACCCGGGACCCCCGGTTTCGAAATCCCCAACGCTAACCACTCGACCACAGCGGATTCCGTTAATACACATTACTTAAATAATATGCCACACAACAGCTCCGTATCCAAGAAAGGGAGGGACCTACTTCCTAATATGTATTTTTTTTTTCGGCGATAGACTGATAGATGTTAAACAAATGATCTGGATTGTATACCAATCAAATGTTGTATTTAATGAATAATGTCGAAGAATAGAAATGAAATGAAACGTTTTGATTAGTTCATAGTTAAGTTGGCGATCCTAAGAGAGTCACTAATAAGGTGAAGTTTTAAAATGAAATCTTCTGCATACTAACTTTTGATTGTTTTCCTTAAGAAATAAATTTCAGTGAAAAAAATCAGTTAAAACATATGAAATATAATATTTAAGAGCAAAATATTAATTATTTTTGAAACATGATAAGTTTTCAGTTATTTATCCTCAATGGGAACTTATACACATCTTGGGAGCCTCACGTAATCTCCAGTCATGTGACATATTCACGGCCTTGAAAGCGCATGTTCCATTTCTTATTGATCGCCGTTTATCTTTTTAAAGATATTTCTTGTTTATAATGTTCACAATATATGTACATGTACATGGAAAACTGACAAATTTATACTTGAGACAAGTTAACCCTTTCCCACATACAGACGCTTTTTGACACATCTGTAACAGACGACTTTTGAAAACATTGTGACAAAAGGAGAAATTGCTAAAAAAACTAGCAATTTCTCCTTTTGCCAAAATGTTTTCAACTCTATTCAATAAGAAGGTCTTCATTTAGGAAGATTTTGCATATGTTTATGCAGACATTTTCAAAAACATCTGCTTCAGATTTGCTGTATGTGGGAAAGGTTTAAAGTAGTATACAATATGGGGAGACGAGAAAAAAGTCACTTTTAACATGTTTATAAGTTCATCGTTACTTGAAACTTTTCCAAAAATGAATGCTGTAACAGAATGTGTCAAATCTGGCATTGACTAAAGAGTTCTTGGGACTTGGTGATCAAGAAGCTTGGGCTCCACCTCAGCATTAGTATCTCCCAACAAGAGCGCAGCTAGCATCTGATATTTTTCTAAGTCGAAAAAGGGGCATTACTGAGTAATCATTATAGTCAGAGTTCTGTGACTTGGCAAAGACATGTGTATTGTTTCTAGGAACATGTGTACCAAGTTTCATTTTAAATGGTGAACAGTGGTTGAGTTATGAGATAAGGTTAAAGTTTTGTGACAACGCAGACGATGACAACGCAAAGGGTACACACTACCCAACTTACGTCTTTTTGAGTTAAGGCTTAAGTTTAGTGACAACGCAGACGACGAGGACGACAAGGGTTCACAATACTGCCAACTTTTGCTTAAAAAAACAGACGAGCTAAACATAACAAACAGTTTATCCAAACGAGAGGACCATGAAGTTCCTGTTTCGCTCACCTGGGATCAACGGTTGCGCTTTTCTATTTTTAGCTCTAGCAGTCATTAAGTGCATTGGTGCAGAACAGTTTGAAAAGTGTTGATGAAGACCATAAACAAACACATTGGTTAGAACAAGCACATTCATAAAATTTATATCCCCCGCTTGCAGGAAATATTGTAGGAAAATGTTGAGGTTAGGTTTAAACATGTCAGTCGACTTTTTATTGAACATGTATTACAGGGTAAATTAAACGAACTTGGCCAAGGTTGTTACCAAGGTTGAAAAAAAAAGGTTCACATTTGTGGCAGATATTGCACGGAAACAGCAACAAACGACATTTTTTGTTAAATAAGGGGTCATAACTCCACCGAATAAAGTCCATCGAAAGTGACGATCGAACTTGGCCTAGCCCTTAAGGCATTTAACCTTGTTACCAAGTTTGAAAAAAAAACGGTTCACATTTGTGGCAGTTATTGCACAGAAACAGCAACAAACAACATTTTTTGTTAAATAAGGGGCCATAACTCCACCGAATAAAGTCCGCCGAAAGTGACGAACGAACTTGGCCTAGCCCTTAACCCTTTCCCTCATAAAGATGCTTTCTGACGCCTCTGCAGCAGACGGCTTTTTGAAAACATAGTGACAACAGAAGAAATTGCACAAAACGTGCAATTTCTCCTTTTGCCACAATGTTTTCCACTTTTTGTCATAGGTTATTCATTCAATTATGGAGATTTTCTATTTTTTGACAAAATACGTTAAGTCGTCTGCTGCAGAATTGCCATATGAGAGAAAGGGTTAAGTTTGAAAAAAAAAGGTTCATATTTGTGGCAGTTATTGCACAGAAACAGCAACAAACAACATTTTTTGTTAAATAAGGGGCCATTACTCCACCGAATAGAGTCCGCTGAAAATGACGATCGAACTTGGCCTAGCCCTTAAGGCATTTAACCTTGTTACCAAGTTTGAGAAAAAACGGTTTGTGGCAGTTATTGTACGGAAACGAAGTGTGACAGACAGACAGACAGACAGACAGACAGACAGACGGACAGACGGACAAACCAAAATTAAAAAAAAAACTTTTTCTTCGAAAAAGCGGGAGATAATAATGTTAGTAGAGGGTCACTTAACCCTTTCCCTCATATAGACGCTTTCTGACGCCTCTGTATCAGACGACTCTTTGAAAACCTAGTGACAAAAGAAGAAATTGCTCAAAGGTTATCCATTCAATTATAGAGATTTTCTATTCTTTTTACAAAATACGTTGAAAGTCGTCTGCTGCAGAACTGTCGTATGAGGGCAAGGGTTAGTATGCATTTATTTTCAAATTTGGCCAGTGGATAAGGAAGAGAAGCTAATTAAGGAACACTAGTGTGAAAATAGGCCAGTGGTTAAACAGGAAATGTTAAACGATTGTTCTATCTTTTAGCTGCGGTGGCCATCTTGTGCACTGTGCAGTGAAGCTGAACTGCTTGAAAAATACTTGGAGAAGACAATTTTAGGAAAATTCATGTGAAATCTTTGTCCCATTGGCTGTGAAGGAAAAATTGTTTGAACAGAAGGAAAATGTGAACGTACAGATGTGTATGTGTGTGTAATCACAATAGCTCCCCACAAGCACTTCATGCTCAGGTGGGCTAAAACCTTGGATCTAAAATCATGGGTTATATATCCCACCCTCAATCTAGCCAATTGTCTGTGTATAATACATACTAAATTGCACACTAATGTATAAAACCTCTATATAGCCTTGCCAAGGCACTGAACCAGTTATAATTACTGCTCTCAGGGTGAAATCAAACCCTCTCATTATGGGGGAAGGTTTCATTATTTAACTTCCCCAAGGACATAAACATACAAACATGTTGAAAATAATGACGGAACAGGGAGAAATTGCTTATTCCTTTAAAACAAGATAATTAGACAAAACTTCAAAACTCAAAGGGTTGAAAACTTTGTAGCAAAAGGAGAAATTGCTCATTATGAACATTTTCAATAGACGTAGACTACAGCTGTATGGAAATACGTCTGCATGTCTAAAAGAAGTTTCCTGTATGGCCTTCCATTGAAATTCAACCAAGTACCTTCATCCACTTTCAAATGTAATGTTCATTTCCTGAACAAGAACAACTAGATGATAGAATAGTTTCTGTTTGTAGTTTGCTCAATTTTACAAAATTTCTGAACCTTTTCCCTCATATAGAGGCTTTCTGATGCCTCTGCAGTAGACAGCTTTTTGAAAACATGTCACCATGTTTTCAACTCTATTCAATTATTGAACTTTCATTTAAAGGGATTTTCCAATTTTTTTCGGGTATGTTTTAAAGGAGTCTGCTGCAGAGTTGTCATATGGGGGAAAGGGTTTATGCCTTTTAAAAACATAAGCAGAAATTTCTTTGGTAGAATAAATAATTCCTCTTTTTATCATGGAAAATGTTAAACTACATTTGGGGCATTCTCTATATCAGGGACACTATATTACATAGTGTCCCCGTCTATATATAGTAACAAGATAAGTGAACAATAAAATTCATTTGATTGACAAGTGTAGATATGAGACAATATCTGCAAAAATTTGAGTACTACATGTATTTGTTTGATTCACTGACCTTCTTAGGCAATACATATAGGATATTTGTTTGTTTTGACAGTGTCCGACAAATTTCAGAATTGTTTGGTAGCCCACTGGGCTACCAGATTTGGAAGCTGGTAGCCCGAAATATCGCGGATGCCAATGAGTGTTTTATGATTATTTTTGTTTTCTACTTCTGTACAAACATAATATTAAGAGCACACCATGTACATGATTTAAGGGTAATGACCATTTCAAATAACATGACAGTGTTGCAAAAGACCTGAAGTGCAGCATTCAGTTAAAAAAAATGAAATTTGGAAAAAAGACTTTTTGGTAGAGCTTAACATATAGGAGAAAATTGGTACTAAAGATTTTCAAGATTACTTTTCACTAGGTTATTTGAAATATTCTGCATAAAATGTATGTATTTTATCCATATTTACAAAAGATTTAAAAGCTAGTGACAGAAATGTTTAAACTTGAGACCAAAAAATCAAATGATGTAGTATAAACTCTTCAAATTGGAGGTCACCGATTTAGGTCCCTCACCGAAACAGGGCATACGATACGAGTGTCAGTTTTACAAAGAACGACATATTAAATAAGATTCAATTTTATTAACCAAAAGTCAAATTTATCAGGTTCAATGAAGTTATTAACCCTTTCCCTCATATAGACGCTCTCTGACGTCTCTGCAGCAGACAGCTTTTTGAAAACATAGTGACAACAGAAGAAATTGATCAAAACAAGCAATATCTCCTTTTACCACAATGTTTTCCACTTAGTCATAGGTTATCCATTATATTTTTTATTTTTTGACAAAATATGTTCAAAGTCGTCTGCTGCAGAATTGTTGTATGAGGGAAAGGGTTAAATCATAAAATATTGTCAAAAACAATGACGCGAATAATACCGTAACACATGTAACACGTTAAATTTGTTTCATGTGTTACGGTATTATCCTGTCACAACATAGCCGCCATTTTGATAATTGCGCAATGTTAATCATGGTTCCCTACTGAGAATTTGAAATCGGTAAACATCGGGGTCCACTCTTGATCGGGGTCGTCGGGTCGTTTACGTCATTGACCCAATTTATCATTTCTTCCAATGAAATCGCAATTATTAAGTCATATGATTTTTTTTCCCGCCGGTTATGCTAATTAATTTTGGTAAACAAAGCCGTGATTGGGCATTTATTATTCATCATAAATTTTCATCCCAAACATTTTCTTTGACATATCGCATACTATGTCGATTATGAAGGTGTTTCATATTTGATTAACGACAAGATAAGATCTAGAAGTGGTCGTATTGTATTGTCTTTAATATTTGGATCGAATATATTTTATTAACTTCTGCATGGTGACAATTTTCTTCTCCGTCTTTCTGAACCGGTCTGCACCAGTTTGCAAACATCGCATACCGAAAGTAGAAATATGGATCAAAATACGTTTAAGGGAATATTTGAATTTCATTGGTTATTCGCAATCATTCATGGATTAACACCAGGGAACAATGGTCACTAATGATTGGACCGCCGTAATGGGTATATATATCACGTTAATTGACTATTACTGAAGCGATTCGGTTGGCTGAAACCACTCGATCTGACAGGTTGGTAACTCCGCCTACTGATATTGATTTGTTTATGGTCACAGCGAGTGTTTTTGCATGTAACATACAGTCACTGTTTATACACGACA
Source organism: Serripes groenlandicus (assembly GCA_031761405.1). Taxonomy (NCBI): domain Eukaryota; kingdom Metazoa; phylum Mollusca; class Bivalvia; order Cardiida; family Cardiidae; genus Serripes; species Serripes groenlandicus. The sequence continues at coordinate 96,338,238 of JASEVX010000004.1, forward strand.
TGTGTGTAAGTAATTAAGCCGGGCTACCAGACACGGGAATAAACAGTAGCCCGCCGGGCTTTCATTTGAAAATGACAGTAGCCCGGGCAATTATTGTGGTAGCCCGCGGGCTCCGGGCAATGGATTTGTCGGACACTGTTTGAGTGGACATGGAATATATCTCATTGAAAAGTGATTCAATCAAATATTTTCACGAGCGCGTAGCCATGTGGCGTAGCGCGAGTGAAAATGTTAAAATTGATATATATTCCATATACACTCAAAACAAACAAATTTTCTTTTTATTTAATGATAATTGATGACGAAAAAATAATATACCCATTACGTATTTCTTTATATATAACGTGTGTAGTATAACCTGACCGAATACTAGGAAAATTACGTCACGTCAGCGGTTTGACGTCATAACGTTAGTCCCTTTGATGTCATACCTATATCACTCACAGTGTGGGTGATATGGATTATATCTCACTGATAGAACTCAGACAGTATCTCATCGTTTAGCATTAAATAAAATATTTAAGAGTTGACTGTTCAGAAATAAATGTGGAAAATATTGTAATATCATGAAAATAGACTATGTACATTGTGCACATCTAAAAGTTCAAAGGAAAGGGTTTCATGCATCTTTTAGAATTGTCTTGAGTGACCATTGCTCATTGAGGTAACGATATATCCAGGCTTCATCTGCTCCAAAGGAAGGAATACAGGCATCTTTTAGTAACCATGTGTTGATCGAGCCGGTAAGTTGTGTTATGTGTACAGGGTCCTTCACAGAGTTAAGTTATTGCAGGTCACCCATCCAGGCACTAACCACGATGCACGTTGTTTAACTTTTTGAAAAAGACAATCACTCTATCAACATTGCTATAAAAGCTAGCTTCTACAGCAGAGCTATAGAATGCTGGCCAAATGGCATTAAAGCCGAGTGTGAGGGTAAACAAATGGCATTAAAGCTGAGTGCGAGGGAAAACAAATTCAGCAAAGAAGAAGAAGGGCTGTAGAAGTGGTATTTATACCTATACCCCATGACCATTACATTTCTCCCTCTGACCTGAAGTCACACAACTGCCCACTAGCAGTACACCAGAGCAGAGCCTTTGTGACATCACTGGGAAAAACTTGGTCCAGGGATGATGGTGATGTCACCCCAAAATCCCACATCTGACACCATTTCTAACGTGTATCAGGTCTTCACCCAGTTGAGCAATAGCAATTAAATCACTCATCCAGGCACTTACTGTGATGTACGTGGCTTGACTTTGTGAAAAAGCCAACCACTCTACTACCAATGTTGCTATAAAAGCCGGCTTCTACAGCAAGGCTGTAGAAGTGGTATTTATACCTATACCCCTATCCCGTTACAGTTGGAAGCAATAAGGGCTATAAATCCAGGGGATATGAGTTCAAATCCCAGCATTGCAATTCTGTTATTCGTTCCACTGATTAAAATTTTTATCCAGATCAGTGTAATTTGTCTTTCACCAATGGCTTAATATCTTTGTGGGAAGATCCCCAGTTACTTCATAAAAATGTTGTGTTGAGGTAACTGGTGCACTTTAATAGAGCCTGAGGAAACATATGTTTCCTTAACCCTTTTCCACATACAACAAATCTGCAGCAGACAACTTTGAAAACATCTAGTTTCAAATGTTGGAAATCTCTATGCATGAAGGTATAAATATTCTTAATAAATTGGAAATGCTAAATAACCCAATAAGACTAAGATATTTTTCAAAAAAAGCAAATTAATTAGTCGCCGGGCAGAAGCCCGCGACTTCTATTTTTAATAGCTTTTCGGAAATCACATGGGAGGGCGGCTTATTATTAGAAAGAAACAAATCTAGATGATTTGAACATATTACAATTGTGGTTGTTTACGAACACTAATAAATGACACATCTAAAATGAAATAAATATTCCGATTTTTTAATGTTTGCAGTTTTTTTTATTTCACTCGCATTTAAGTTTTTTGTCTTATTTACGAAGACAAAAGTGGTCCCTTCAAGACGTGAACCAACACCCCCTAATGCAGACTCTTATGTGTCATCATTGAGGTCAATTTCGGATTCTCCTTTTAATAGCAATTTTAACTTACTAAATGTTGTTTTCATGTTCAAAGAGATGTCTTGATTTGTGTAGAATTCATTTAATAATGTTAATCCATGAATATCTAAAGTAGGAACTGTTTCTAAGCTAAATATATACCCTATTCTGTTGTGTAGTTTCGTGACCTTTAACATCGATTTTCGCGCATGCGCATTTCGATATGAAAAAGCGAGTGATATTATTTTATTTTAGACAAGTACAAGACGAATGTTTGACGCAAAGCGTCAAAGAGAAGCCGCAATATTTCGTTGTACATGTAGAAATAAGAAAAAAAGAACATTTTTAAATCCACAAACAATAGAACAATTTAAACTGTAGACGGTATTGCTGATATATTTCTCCTTTTGAAGACTTTTGTTTTCTTCAAATTACCTCCCTTTAAAGCAATACCAGGATATTTACCTTGTGATTCGAATAAGATTGACAAACATTGAAATTATATGAATGAATACTATTATTTAAATAAGTAACAACAGCAAAATTAAATTAAAGCCAGATAAATGTGTACACATTTCGTTAATTTGTTATAGATACCCTAATGTATAGATATGAATATAAACTTTATAAGCAAATGTTTTCATTTAAACATTCCTAATGTTTGAATAGACTAAGGAAAGTCAAGAATACATAAATAAATCAATGCAGTCTTTTCCGGCGACATTGATGCCTTGCATCAACTTTCTCTTGTTCTTTGATTATTAGTAGTCTGGAAATTTAATCTAGCAACAATAGGTAAGCAACAAATGTTCCTTTCACAATTACCTATTGTTGGTGACTTGAAAGGAAATATTTAACTATCATTTTAACGAAATCTAGTCAGGCATTTCCCTTTCTAATCTGCTTATAACCAGTGCTTCAAACCTGTGGTTGTTAGCAATGAAATATAGTGTACTTTTGCTGTCTACCCAAAAAAGCACTGACAACCCATTGCATTCTCCGCTATGTTATGTAATTATGTACCAGAAATCTCAGAAAAGTAGGTGAAGGGTCATAATTCTTGAAAAAAAACATCACTGAATTATGCACTATTGGCTGTTGATGGAGGTTATGAAGGTAAAAAGATATTGTAAGTGTTTAAGCTATATCTCTAATTGCTTTGAAAAAATAAATGATTTTGTATGAATAACTTATCCAAAATTATAAATCAAAAGGGCCATAATTCTTAAAAAATACTTTGACAGAGTTATGTACTCCTGTCTGTTGATGGAGGTAATGATGGTAACTAAGTATTGTAAGTGTATAAGCTAATATCTCTAATGGTTTTGAAAAGAAATGGGGTGGTACGAAAAACTTGACCAAAATTTAAGTAAAAAAAGCGCCATAATTCTTACAAAAAAATTGACAGAGTTATGTACTCTTGTCTGTTGAAGGATGTAATGCTGTTAAATAAGTATTGTAAGTATAAGCTTTATCTCTAATGGTTTTGAAAAACAGTGGGGTGTTACAAAAAATTCCAAGTCGAAAAAGGCCCATAATTCTTACAAAGACCTTGACAAAGTTATGTTCTCTTGTCTGTTGATGGAGGTAATGATGGTGAACAAGTGTTGTAAGTTTCAAAGCAATATCTGTAATCGTTTTGAAAAAAAGTGAATTGAAACAAAAAACTTAAGCAAAATTCTAAGTCGAAAAAGGGCCATAATTCTTACAAAAACCTTGACAGAGTTATGTACTCTTTTCTGTTGATTGAGGTAATGATGGTGAATAAGTGTTGTAAGTTTCAAGAAAATATCCGTAATGGTTTAGGAAAAAAAAGTGTATTGGTACAAAAAACTTAACCAAAATTCTAAGTCAAACAAGAGCACCGCGTACGGCACAGACGCTCGACTGATAGGGAGAAAACAGAAAGAAAAAAAGCTGAGCTGAACAAAAAACCTTAACCTTAACCGGACGACCACACCGCCGCCGACGAGGCCAGGGTCATGACAATAGCTCTCGTTTTTTTAAAAGTCGAGCTAAAAAGGGCCATAATTCTTACAAAAGCCTTGACAGAGTTATGTACTCTTGCCTGTTGATGGAGGTAATGATGGTAAATAAGTGTGGTAAGTTTCAAAGCAATATCTGTAACAGTTTTGACAAAAAAGTGAATTGGTACAATAAACTTAACCAAGGTGTGACGCCGACGCAGACATCGACGCAGACGCCCATGCCAAGGCGAGTAGTATAGCTAGCCTTTTCTTCGAAAAGTAGAGCTGAAAAACGACAATGAAAGAGTCAGAACTCCAAATTTCACATACATTGAGTAAGATGATCAATTATGGATACCACTACCTGTGAACCTGGTTATTGAACCCATCTTTCTCATACAGCCAATTGTTGACACCTCTGCAGCTAACAATTTTTGAAAACATTGTGGCAAAAGGCGAAATGGTTCATAATGAGTAATTTCTCCTTTTGCTACAATGTTTTCAACTTTATTTAATAATTAAACTTTCAATTATTTATTGAGATTTCTTACTGTTTTGCTTCAATAATTTTTAAGTATATAAAAGTGACATATTTTTTTCAAGTAGAAAACGATTCACTACTAATGTTCTTGTTCACTTTTTGTTGACTATATATATAGGCATGGATAATACTTATGTTGTTGTTATTGTTAACAGTGGAATAATTGTGACTATTAAGGAGTTCAACCCTTTCCCTCATATAGACGCTTTCTGACGCCTCTGCAGCAGACAGCTTTTGAAAACATAGTGACAAAAGAAGAAATTCCTTAAAACAAGCAATTTCTTCTTATGCTACAATGTTTTCCACTTTTAGTTATCCATTCAATCATAGAGATTTTCTATTTTTTGACAAAAATGTTCAAAGTTGTCTGCTGCAGAATTGTCGTATGAGGGAAAGGGGTAAGTAGTATAACAGGTTTTGTGCTGTCTGCTAAGAAAACATTTAAATACTAAAAACTGTCCTTTTTATATATGAAAACATTACCTTTGTTACATTTCTTTTCATACTCCACAAGTTTTCAAAAGTTGTCGGCTGCAGAAGTTGAACATATTCTGTATCAGGTAAAGGGTCATTTCTATCAGGTGCTAATAAATCTTAGTCATGGATTTGGCATATAAACAAGATCAATCAACATCAAAATGAAGTTTTTAAAGTAAAACATATTTTTATTAGAAAATACTTACCAGTCATTTATTACCTGATATATACATCTCCTAACCCTTAATTCATCCAGAAAAAGAACTCGCCTAGCGTATCCCTCACGCCTGTGTGATATACACGGTCACCGGTAAATACCGGTGCACGAGGTCAACGTGTCACTTTTAGTTTTCAAGTAAGTGTTGGTTGACGACGCGGGGTTGGGAGGCGGGAATATGAAATGACTGGTAAGTATTTTCTAATAAAAATATGTTTTACTTTAAAAACTTCATTTTTATGTCAAAAATACATTACCAGTCATTTATTACCTGATGACTTTTCAGCATCGGTCGGGAGGCATCTGCCAACACTTCTAGTCCTACAGGTAATGCAGCACATTGTAGTTATTTTTATTTAATTTATTTACTTAGTACTGAGACACAACAGCCTGTGAAAGTAGGAGAATGGATTGATAATTTCAATCGTTAAGTACTTTATTGTTGTGTCTAATATGTAATTTAGCATATAACTCGCTGAGACGCCACCAGTGGCCCCAGAGAGTGAAGATTTTCAGTTTGCTTAGACATAGATCGCAGGTAGAAATTTGAAAAAGTCGATTGAGATTTCCATACCGCGGCACGAAGAATATCCTCTAAAGGCACATTGTTGGAAAAGGCCCAACTAGTGGAGAGTGCTCTAATTTCATGTGGACGAATCCGTAAAAACGAGAGATCGCGAACTGAAAGATTAGTGTAGGCTAATTTAATTGTACAGGATATCCAGCGGGAAATAGAAGCCGCTGATATATCCTTACATCCTATCAGAGGGAGAAACAACCTCTTCCTACGGCCCCTTGTCCCTTTAACTCTCTTAAGGTAAAGCTTAAGAGCTCTAACGGGACATAGAAGTCTGTCGGCATCCAACGGACCACAGCTCGCAGAAAGACTGGGAACCGTGATTGGTTTAGGAAGGACCGAAGGTAACTGGTTCTTGGTTAAAAAACCTGACTGACAAAGTAGAGTGAACGAGCCATCAGATTCATTGAATCTGATAAAGCCGGTTTCTACTGAAAGCGCATGCAACTCACTTCTACGACGCGCGGTCGCAAAGGCAAGAAGAAAGACAGTTTTGTAAGTTAAAAATTTTAACGAAGCAGAAGACAGAGGTTCGTACGGCGCCTTTGTAAGAGACCAAAGAACGCAAGATAAATCCCATTTTGGAGTTAAACTCCTACAAACGGGTTTATCTAGTTCGAATGATCGCATAAGTTCCGAGAGAAATGGATTAGCACCAATACTCTCTCCCCCTTTGAACTTAAGCGTATTCGAACGCATTGAACGATAACCTTTTATTGTGCTAACAGCTAGATCTTTATCTTCAAAAAGAAAAAGAAAGAAATCGGCAATCCTAGCTACAGAGGGACACTCAGGATTGATCGACCTAGCATGACACCAATCTGAGAAGACTGTCCACTTGGAATCATAGACGATTCTAGTGGATCGTCTTCTGGATTGAGCGATGCGAGAGGCAACTTTTTGAGAAAAGTTTCTCTCTCGGATCGATCGCTTGATAATGTCCAAGCGTGAAGATGAAGCATTGCCGGTTTGGTATGAAGATGCCGCCCCGGTTGCTGAAACAGAAGGTCGTCTTGAAGAGGAAGACGTACTGGTTGTGCCGACAGGCAGGCCAGGAGGTCGTTGAACCAAGACCTCTGGGGCCAAAATGGCGCTATCAACAGGATTCTGCACTGTTGAGAACGAAGAACCTTTTGTAGTACGATCGGGACCAGAATGAACGGGGGAAACGCGTACCCGAATAGACGGTCCCAATCGAGGGTCAGTGCGTCCACTGCCCAGGCTGCAGGATCGTACATCGGTGACACATAAAGTGGCAGCCGATGGTTGACTCTGGTGGCGAAAAGATCCACCAGTGGTGTCCCGATCCGCATGAATACAGAGTTTACTACACTCTGATTCAGTGTCCATTCCGCCGGAAGAACTTTGTTTTGGCGGGATAGACTGTCCGCTAAGACATTCAAATGGCCGGGGACGTGTTTTACTAAGACTACTAACGACGTCGCCTGGCACCAAAGGAGTAACTTCCATGTCTCCAGAAAGAGTAGATGGGAGTGCGTTCCTCCTTGCCTGCGAATGTAGGACACAACAGTAGTATTGTCCGTCGACAATAAAACAGTTGTGTTCGCAACGGAGGCAGAGAACTGTTTGAGAGCTAGCAGGACTGCTCTCAATTCTAAGTTGTTTATGTGCAAACAACGTTCCTCCGCTGTCCACATGCCCTGGGCTGTTAGGCCCTGTGGCTCTAAATGAGCTCCCCAACCCACAGCACTGGCATCTGTAAAAAGGTACAGATCCGGAGGTGATGTGATCAAGGGCACCCCTTGTAGATAGATTAACGGATCCAGCCACCACCGAAGGTGTGACTTGAAGAAATCCGTCAGAGCTATCTCCTGTTCCAGTGAGTCCACAGACGGACGCCACCGGGACAGAAAAAGATACTGAAGGGGCCGCATGTGGAGCCTGCCTAGACTGACTAGGTCGGCTGCTGCACTCAGGGACCCCAGAAGTGACAGCATGGACCGGGCTGTTACCATAGCCTGGTCCAGAGTGAGTCTGATCTTCCGGAAAAGAGAATCGACTCTGTCCGAAGGGACCCGAATCACCGCTAGGTCGGTGAGAAAGGTCATCCCTACGAATGTAAACCTCTTTGACGGAACTAAGTCCGACTTCTGCGTATTGGGAATAAGGCCCAATCGCAGAATGGTCCGCCAGGCTAGAGACAGATCGTGAAGGAGAATTAAACGATCTGCTCTGTGGAGTAGCCAGTCGTCGAAGTATTGAAGAAGCTGGGGCCCGTTCATTCGTAGAAAGGCTCCCACAGCATTTATAATCTTCGTGAATACTCGAGGTGCGGACTTGAGGCCGTTCAGGGCTGACAAATCTATCACCGGTCTCCCCCGACCGTCTTTTTTTTTCGGAACGAGAAAAAGACGGCTGTAGAAACCCCGAGTATTGGGGTTGAGAACCCTCTCTATGGCTTTCTTTTTCAGAAGTGATGTAAACACTTCTGACATGGTCGGATGGCGTGACGACAGATCGATGGGCACGCTTGTCATGGGAGGGGGGGAAACGAAGGGAATTAGATACCCTTCTTGTATCACGGATAAAATCCAACGATCCTCCGTGATACTCCCCCATTCTTCCCTGAAAAATGACAGGCGGCCCCCTACTGCAATCTCCGGCCTCGGGATAGTCATAGAGAGGTGCGTACTCCTAGGGCTGCGGCCTAGGAGCCGTACCATACCTGGAAGTATGCTTCGGCTTAGCTCCCGTGAAACGGGGCTTCGGTTTAGCATAATTCCGGCCCGTGGAAGGAGGTTGTTTAGGCGGTACAGCCTTCACTTCCTGTTTCTGTTTTTTCGCCGGGGGCTTCCTAGTATTAGTCCATTTAGCCGCCGGTGCAGAGTATTTACGACTCTGTGACAAAGCATTTACTGCACTCGCCGAAAGGCGTCTGGATTGTTCTGACGAATCAGTAACAGTCACTGCAGCAACCCTTCCACCAAAGAGAAGATTGGAGGATAAGGGGGCGGCTCTTAAGCTGTCCTTGCTATTTTGTAGCAGAGAAGAGGATTTGACAAGTGTCGCATCTCTCCTCGCGGACAGCATTTCCGTGGCGTTCTGCAATTCAGAGCCATCAGGTGCCGATTCCCCGTATCAAAAGCCTCCAGAATTCTGCTAGCCCCTCTGCTAGAGACATTCTCCTCTTTAAGTAGAAGTGCCAGAGCTATGGCGAAATGATCGTCATGTGAAGCCACCATGACTCCCAGACGCGCTCTGGCCTCCCATCTCTCAACCAGTTTAGCACTAACTGTGATTGAGGTGGGTGCAGTTAATCCCAAAGTGGACGCATCTCCGTCTAAGGCCGGCACTTTAACGGGAAAGAACTCCTTCGAAGCTACATAAGCCTTAGGAGACACCCATTCCTTAGAGATGGCCAGTGGGACCGACCAGGCTGACTCAACAGTGTCTAATGACCTGGTGGACTGCAGTTGGTCCAATAACCTTCCCAAGTTATTCGCCTGCGGAAGTAACTGTAATGGAGTTGTAGCCCTCCTATCTCCGCATTATGTTCTTCCAAACTTGAAAGGTTTTTACGACGTGGGGGAGCGTCGATCTTAGGGCAGAGCGTACTAGGCACTACCCTAAAAACTTCTTCAATAGCCTGCTGCAGGGACCAACGATCCGCAGCCGGCTCGTCTTCTATAGGTAATAGACTTTCCGTTTCTTCGTCAGACGAAGAAGTGGAGGATTGTCTAGGCCTACGACGAGAAGTATTGTGCTTAACCGGACTTCCCACCGGTTGACCAATTTCCGATCCAGAAATGGATTCATTCTCTGATAAATCCATAAGCTGGTGACGATCATGTGAACTCAACCTTCTATCCGCAGCAGAGAAAGGTTGCACAGAGTCAATCATCGGAGCCGAACTCACTGTATGTGATCTTTTCGACTTCCCCTTAACGGAACAAGCAATATTCCGATCGGGGGATTGCCTTTCAAAGGACTGCCTCTTGGAGAGGTGTCCTTCCGGGAGTCGTAAATTCCTATAATCAGGAATTTGACGATCACGGTAGGCATCACTAACCTGTCTGTCATAGAACCGATCACTCCTTCGTAATGAAGGTTGGTAACGTGGAGGAGTAATATCTCTTGAATAATACACTGTTCCCCTAGGAGAACGGAATGATTTTCTCGATATGTACTCTCCGTAATCTATGTCAGCAGGTTGGTTATTAAAACCTGGTAAACCAGTGTTCTGAATATCCAAATAATCAGGCTGTGCTGCGAAAGAATGATAACGTGTATCTATCCGATCGAGACGCACTGATCCCGGTTGCCTGGTACCTGGTTGACCGGTGGCAGGTCGAGTCATGTATGAATGACTGCCTTGCTGATTCTCCCATTCATCGTGAAATGAATGACCCATGTCCTCATTCCCGGTGTATGGATTAGTCATGCTGAATTGACTGACAGAATGCCCGGTCGCTTCATGCAGCCCGGTGCCCGGTCTAGTCATTTCAGAATGACTGCCTGGTTGCCCGGTGACTGGTCGTATCATTCTAGAATGATTGCCCGGTTGCCCGGTGACCGGTCTCGTCATTTCAAAATGACTGCCTGGTTGCCCGGTGCCCGGTTGCCCGGTGCCCGATTTAACCAAGGTAATATGACTGTCCAGTTTCCCGGAACCCGGTTGCCCGGTACCCGGTTGCCCGGTACCCGGTCGCCCGGAGTCATAAGGGTTTTGCTCGGAAGCATCACCCTGTGGACCAATGATAGGCAATTGTAATGCTCCATCACCGGTCCCCAAATTTGGCCCGCCGACCGGGTAATTTGGAACTCTGCTGTAGGCTTCCGAAGAATGCCTATCAACTGAGTGTGGTGAAAGAGGGGGCCATTCTGTTAGGTTTCCCTGAGAATGCCCCATTGCCTCACCCGAAGGTTCAGCACTAACACCAGTCGTCTGTTTTGACCAGACGATATCATACGTTCCTCCGAACTTCGAGACGGTCCCGTCGTGGCTGTTACAGAGGCGTATGTCTTGACTGAAGATTGAAAAGCTCTGTTCTCCTTCCGTCTAATCAACCCAGTCGTGGAGTCTGTTGGGGAAAAACCCTCGAATTCCCCTTCGCTCGTAGAGCTAATACTTACCTTCTTCTTCAAAGGAACAGTTTTACTCTTACGGCTTTTGTGAGTCCTCCTCGATATGGCCTGTTTCCAAACGGAAGCCGACCATAACGAACAGAACTCACATGGTGAATCCTTTGTGCACTTAGTGCACGCAATGCAGGAAGAGTGCGTGTCCCACAAGGCCACTAAATGACCGCATGAGCCACGCCTCTGTTCACCATTATGTGACATAGTATAAATACAAAATCAAATTACGAAGTTCAAAAACAAAAAATAATATTTTCTATTCTTTTATTTCACTACTCGTTTTTACGGACGTAATTCAATGAAAAAATATTTTTTAAATATTCTCCAAATGTCTATGTAATTATACAAAACAACAACAAAGGCGATAAACAATATTATCGCTACCGGATCGGGAAATCTCACCGTTGAAAATTAATTGAAAAATTAATGCACGGTCATTCAAGACCCGACTCGTAACTGAAATAGTGGGTGGGGTAACCACCCGCGGCTCTCAGCTAGTTGTTACTACAAAAAAACACAACTTAAACACAAACAATAAATAAACAAAGTTCAAGTTCAAGAAGTAAATGTACAGTTTAACTGAATGAATTGACCCGTTAAAGCGAAAGCTTTAACTAGACAACGAAAATAAATTTAGAAAAATGAAAATAAATTCAAGCCTGTAGGTCGGTGTGTCCAGGAAACTAAAAGTGACACGTTGACCTCGTGCACCGGTATTTACCGGTGACCGTGTATATCACACAGGCGTGAGGGATACGCTAGGCGAGTTCTTTTTCTGGATGAATTAAGGGTTAGGAGATGTATATATCAGGTAATAAATGACTGGTAATGTATTTTTGACATAAAAACAAAAAGTTCATCTTTGATTAATGCTCCTTTACTCCTTAACCCTTTCCCTCATACGACATTTCTGCAGCAGACGACTGAACATTTTTGTCAAAAAATAGAAAATCTCTATTTTGTGCAATTTCTTCTTTTGTCACTATGTTTTCAAAAAGCCTTCTGCTGCAGAAGCGTCAGAAAGCGTCTATATGAGGGAAAGGGTTAATCCATAATCTAGGGCTGCATGTAGAATGTAACTGTTTTTTAAACATTCCAGTGTAAAGATGCATTCACAATTGTTCTTCATTGACAAGGATTGTCTTTATTTTATGAAACATTTTAATGTCATTAATAATTTATAAAAACCTGTGTCCTCAGGCTTCCCAACTGCAATGTGTGCACATGGCAGAAACTTCACTCTTATGTTATGACAGCCAGGTGTAACAATATCATGCATTCAGCAGCAGTTAGGTATGTAGCAGGGACACATCTTTTCATGAAATCAGTCTACTTGACTTCCATTGGTTTAACCCTTTCTCACATATAGACGCTTTCTGACGCCTCTGCAGCTGACAACTTTTGATATGATAGGGAGTAATTGATGGTTTCTTTTTTTGATACAGAATTTTAATTCTTTATAAGAGCCGTCGAGACAACCAACATTATGGTATATGCGTAAAGTATCGATCCGGATCAGCCTAAGCATGCCGCGCAGGCTTATCCAACAGACATGTTTCCCCTCCTGTGGATTTTCTGTTTCAGGAATCATAACTCTTTACCGCTATCTCCCAGAGACGAAATGTATCAGCCTGGATAAGTATGCCCGTACTACACAGGCTGATCTGGATCAATACATTACGCAGAGACCATAACCTTGGTTTTCTCGCGTGACGGCTCATATGCAATTTCTTCATTTGTATTCAACTGTTTCCAAAAATTCTACTTTCATTTACAGCAATTTTCAATATTTTTATCTCAATGTTTTCGAAGTAATTCTGCAGCAGATTTGTTGTAATGTGGGAAAGGTTTAAAGCTGATGATTGAAGCTCATTCAATGTTGATCCTTTACCAAAACCCACACAAATCCTCTACTTTGGTTAACTCTTAGCACGCTAGCGGCGGGTTTTGTCAACCGTTGATGACATTTGCAAACAGTTTGGATCCAGTCAGTCTGATCAGTCCCCACAAAATGTGGGGACTGATCTGAGATCCAAACTGTTTGCCACCCCGATTCAATTTCAGTAAACATTTAGGGAAAATATTTTTTTTTCAAAATTTTGCAGACGTCAATATAGTAGACGAAAATAATTTAGCATGCAAAGAGTTATTTACCACAGAAACACTACAATGAAATTGAAAAACTGCTGAAAGTGGCATTAACCCTTTCCCCCATACGACAATTCTGCAGCAGACGACTTTTAACTTATTTTGTCAAAACATAGAAAATCTCTATAAATGAATGGTTAACCTATGGCTAAAAGTGGAAAACATTATGGCAAAAGGAGAAATTGCTTGTTTTGAGCAATTTCTTCAATTGGCACTATGTTTTCAAAAAGCTGTCTGCTGTAGAGGCGTCAGAAAGCGTCTATATGAGGGAAAGGGTTAAAACCCCTCTTTCAAACAGAGTGAAGTATATCTACAAGTTTCATTTTACTGCCTATCATTCATCAAGGAGAATTACAAACATCTCCAGTTCAAACAAAGGTAACACCATGTGGATCAAGTCATAAAACACTTTCCTACAAACAATGTACTGGCGAAAATATGGTAAACCTCCTAAAATGAAAGTGATATTACTGAAAAGAGTTGAAAACACTGTGACAAAAGGAGAAATTACTCTTAAATGAGCAATCACTTCTCCTTTTGCCATAGTGTTTTCAAAAGTAATTTCAGCAGAAGAGTCAGAAAGCATCTTTATGTAGGAAAGGGTTAACCCTTTCCCTCATATAGACGCTTTCTGACGCCTCTGCAACAGACGGCTTTTTGAAAACATAGTGACAAAAGAAGAAATTGCACAAAACGTGCAATTTCTCCTTTTGCCACAATGTTTTCCACTTTTTGTCATAGGTTATCCATTCAATTATGGAGATTTTCTATGTTTTGACAAAATATGTTCAAAGTCGTCTGCTGCAGATCTGTCATATGAGGGAATTAGGGTTAATAGGTACCAAGTGCCTCTCCATGTGAATATTATACACATGCAATAAACCAACTTTTGACTTGTTTATATTTATTTTAGTATCCATAGTTATTATACACATCAAGGTAATCAAAATTTGATGCTCAAATGTTTGATTATACTTTTGTCATATATAGACTATTTTCACTTGTAAATCAATACAGTAAAAAGGCTACAGCCAACTTTTAAAACATCCAAGGCAAACACAAATGGAAAAGTACATTATAACATATTATGACAACATTATGAACATTAACTTCACTTTGTTTCACAATGTTTTCAAAGGTACTCTGCTGCACATGCATCAAAATGTGAATTCCTGTGTGAGAGGGGTGAGGTTGGGGGTGGGGTGTTGATCCTCTTAACCCTTTCCCTCATACGACAATTCTGCAGCAGACGGCTTTGAACATATTTTGTCAAAAAATGGAAAATCTCTATAATTGAATGGATAACCTATGACTAAAAGTGGAAAATATTGTGTCAAAAGGAGAAATTGGTCATTTTGAGCAATTTCTTCTTTTGTCACTATGTTTTCAAAAAGCCATCTGCTGCAGAGGCGTCAGAAAGCGTCTATATGAGGGAAAGGGTTAATTAATATATTGTAGCATTATTAAGTAAACATTCAACTCAGGCTGTCTTCAAAAGTTGGTTCTGCGTCATGATAAGGGTTAATTCAGGCACAATTTGATCCATCCGCTGCACATGTAGACAACTTTGAAAACATTGTCGCAAATGGGAGAAATTGCTCATATAATATACAATTTGTCCTAGTTTGTAACAATGTTTTAATCCCTATTCAATAATCATTATTTCATTTACATTCTTAAATCAATTTTTGTCTTCAAACTTGTCTAATGCAGATTTGCTGTATGTGGGAAAGGAATAAGGAAATTAAAGGCAATTCCTTTCGGCTGTAAATCAGTATCACTTACAAGATTATCTTGCTTGATTAGAAAATATGTCAGCCTAATTGATTTTGAGGAAAAAGAGGGTAATTTGTATTTTATCTTATATTATTTGATATTGAGAAGTGGGAAATTCTTGATGTGATGATATTGACTGTTTTCATCTTAGCCCAATAGACGCCTTTTGACGCTTCTGTAGCAGATGACTTTTGAAACACTGTGAAAAATGCAGAAATTGCACATAATGAGCACTATCTCCTTTTGCCACAATGTTTTAAATCTATTAAATGAATAAACTTTCATTTATAGAGGTTTACCACATTTTTGACCGGATATATGGTCTTTTTGAAAGCCGTCTGCCGCAGATTTGTTGTATGTGGGAAAGGGTTAACTTTGACTTTAAAAACATCAATGTAAAAATATGCAAAATCTCAATAAATGAAAGTTAAATAATTGATTAAGTGCTGAAAACATTGTGGCATAAGCAGAATTTGTTAATTATGGCCAATTTCTGATTTTTGCCACTAGGTTTTCAATAAAGGTCTGCTGTTAGTGGTCAGAAAGTGCTGTAGGTGGGAAATATACTTTTCCAGGTCAATGCAATATTCATAAACTTGCATACGTAGAATTAAATATGACTTTTTTGAGTTATAAGGTAAGGTTAAAGTTTTGTGACGACACAGATGAGGACGGTGTCAAGGGTATCACAATACCCCCGACATTTTTTCTTCTAAAAACAGATGAGCTAAACCTTGAAGGTCATCTTCATTTACATTACCTGATTATTATCAGAATTGATTAAATTGTTAGAAATGGGAGAAATTTTTCCTTTTTCTATCCTAGTCGTCTGCTGCAAAGGGGTCAGAAGTTGGCGGTATCAGAGAAAGGGTGAATGAGACCAATCTTCCTGATAATTGGTTGGAGGAGATAATAAAACAGACAAAAGTGAACAAACTAATCAGCTTCAAGTTTCATCTCATACCTTAACCCCCCTTTCCAACATAAACAAATCTGCAGCAGTCACGACTTTAAAAACATCTTGGTAAACATTTATAAAATCTCCAGAAGAAAAGTAAGTACATTTTTGTAATTCAATAAGGGTTGACAACATTGTAACAAAAGGAGAAAATGCTCATTATGAGCAATTTCTCCTTCTGTCACAATGTTTTCTAAAGTTATCTGCTGTAACCATGTCAAAGAGTGTCTGCAAATGGGAAAGGGACACAGACTGCTTGGACTAACTTAACCCATTTTCTTATTTAGACTGAACATGGACATAAATAATTAATTAAACATTAATTAAAGTGAAAATACTCATGCTGATCTAACCTACGCTGGGAACGAATGTGGATTTAATGCTATGCTGTGCGGGAATGTGGATTTAATTCTACACTGGGCGCAAATGTGGATTTAATGCTACACTGGGTGGGAATGTGGATTTAATGCTACACTGTGTGCAAATGTAGATTGAATGCTACACTGGGCACAAATGTACATTTAATGCTACACTGGATGGGAATGTGAATTTAATGCTACATGGGTGGGAATGTGGATTTAATGCTACACTGGGCACAAATGTAGATTTAATGCTACACTAGGTGCAAATGTGAATTTATTAATAAATGCTGTTTCAACTGTATCTCAGTTATACCGAGGGTTCACATTATCATACTATGCCTGGTTCTCTTGCACCAGTACCCCACACATCTTTTTTCACATGCAACTGGCTACCTTTCTTCATCGGAGGAAAGAAGAAAGGAGCTATATACTATAGTCACAATTACTTGCATCATCAGAAAGGATAAATTAATTAAAGGCCAAAATCACATCTCCCAGATCTGATAGGTCCACACTATAATGTGTGATAGTTATCTGCTATCCCTTTTCCTGTCCATTAGTCCATTCTTAAAATTCATCTGCTTTGAATATATTTGAGGAAAAAAAAGGAAGATATGGAAAATTGGAAGATTTTTTTTTTATAAAGAATGCATGTATAGATTAATTTGGGAAAAGGAGAAGTTCCTCAAAATTGCAATTCTTTCTTTTCAAACAATGTTTTCATAAGTTGTTTGCTGTAAAGGTATTACCCCTTTGCCTTATATAACAATTCTGCAGGAGTCGACTTTGAAAATACTTTGTTAAAAAATAGAAAATCTCTATAATTGAATTCAACCTATGACTAAAATTGGAAAACATTGTGTCAAAAGGAGAAATTGCTCGTTTTGAGCAGTTTCTTCTTTTGTCACTATGTTTTCAAAAAGCCGTCTGCTGCAGAGGCGTCAGAAAGCGTCTATATGAGGGAAAGAGTTAAAATTCATCTGAATCAGGTATATCATGCTATATGAGACAGTTTGCCACCTGTGGTCTAACTTGTTGTTAGAATTCTGAACCAACAATTGTTTTCTATTCTATATAATCAATATCATTACAATAGATACATCAATCTTATAAAATAATTTCAGAGGTATGTTCCATTTCCTGATATGTTATACTAATTTACTGCATGTATATCCAGGGGTGTAGAAATGATTTGAAGAAGCAGGTTAAATTCTTAAAGTAGCCGGGTGTTAAAGGGTCCAATCAAATAGGTAACAAGGGGCAAAACGAAAAAATTGCCGGGTGAGGATGCTTAAGTACCAGGGTGATTTTACCGCCTCCCTCCCCATTTCTACACCCGTGTATATCAATATGATTTATTTGTTATTATGGTATTTTACGTTATTTTCAAAAAATTTCCAATTATATCACATTTCCTGGGTAAATACCAGTACTGCTTGTCTGACTACTATAGTCCAATTATCCTGACACCATTGAGTCAATAATGTAATACTAGTAACCCCATGATCCTTAGCACAAAGAGGGGAAAGCAATTGCTACCATTTTTAAAGTATTTGGAATGACCTGGCCGGGTATTGAACCCACAACCTCCAGCAACGAAGGAGGATGCTCTACCAGTACACCAGCAGGGCTGTTATACCAATATGAAAACATCTGCAAAATAGAATTGAAGACCTTAAATTGGAACTATTATTGTGTGCATTCGCAAGGGGTATTTTCAAAACATTTTGTTTACAACAAAGAGGCATAATAAATACAAAAGACAAGTAACTAAACTTCCTTTTTTTCTATCCATTTAACTCTGCAGATATGTTGTATGTGGGAATGGGTTAAGTCATCATTCTACTCTGATACATTGTTTCTCTTGGTTATTTAATTTCCCTATTTTATGAAAACCTATTTCAGTTGAGCAGCTACAATGTATTTGCTTTCCCACATGTTCACACATATTGACACATCAGAAGAAGATGACTTACACAAACATTGTAGCAAAAGACAAACTTCTCCTTTTGCTTCAATATTTTCAACAATATTCAATAATTATACCTCAATCATTTAAAGATATTTTCAATATTTTTGCTTAGAAGTTTTCAAATTTGTCAAGTGCAGATTTGTTGCATGTGGAAAAGGGTTAAACAACAATTGTTGGTATAGTAGTACTGCATGGTATAAAATGTCATGTAATCTTGATTATTTAACAAGGCACAGAGCCGGGCTGAATAAGGATATCTGCATATCAGTTTTTGGATCAGACATATTTTAATATACGGTAAACAAGGTTATCCGTTATCTTAAACTCTGGTAATAATGAGCGCATGATTAGTGAAAATGCCTCAGGAAAAACCTATCAAACAAAAATTCATTTTGCAGAGATCAGTTTTTAGCAAAGTCCTACTGTGTTAAATAATCTGGTAATACAGAATTGATTGATTGGGTTTGCAAGCAGTTTTCAACACTTTTTATAGTCACACCATTACTCCACACAACATTCTTTCCATGCAACCGGCTGCGTTTCTAGATAGACTGACTGTTAACCCATTGGTGGAAGAAAAATGATGATTGTTGTATTGACTAGGGAGTCAGACGTCAGAAAGAATTGGCTGAGCTTCAAACCAGTGTTCAAGCTCACAACTAGGTCCTGGAATGGCAATACAGGAAGTACATGGGAAGGTAAAGCAATAAATATAACATGCCACTTATCCCTTTCCCTCATATAGACGCTTTCTGAAGCCTCTGCAGCAGACAGCTTTTTTAAAACATGGCGACAAAAAGAATAGAATGCTCAAAACAAGCAATTTCTCCTTTTGTCACTATGTTTTCATCTCTATTAGATTATTATGCTTTTATTTAAAGGCAATTTTCTTCGGATATGTTTTCAAAGTCGTCTGTAACTTATCAAGTAAATATAAATCACTATACATGGTAAGTGTTTGATTTCTTACAGCTTTAACCCCAACGTACACAGAAAATCTGCAGCAGACAAGTTTGTAAACATAATTATGGGCAAAAATATAAAAATCTCTAAAAGTGAAAGTACATGTATAACTATATATTGAGTAGATTTTTGTCACAATTTGTTCAAAAGTTGTCTGCTGCAAATGTATCAAAATGTGTATTCAAGTGTGAGGGTTAACCGTTTATATCAACAAAGAATGCCTTTGTTATCCAGCTTTCATTTTTCTTGTCAACTACTATCCCATTAGGTTGTATGCAAAACAATTTCAACCATGAACACTCCAGGGACCAGTCAAGGGCTGTGTGCATAAAGACCACACAGGGCAAGACAACATTCTGGTCATGTTCAGAGGCGGCTCTAATTTAAAGGTTCATTTATGCAGAAAATGAATAACTGGGAAACTAAAAGTGTTTTTGCTGTATAACAGGAAATTGCTATTCCAAGGTGGTCTTTACCACAGGTTCGACTGTATTGTTAACCCTTTCCCTCATACAACAATTCTGCAGCAGACGACTTTGAACATATTTTGTCAAATAATGGAAAATCTCTATAATTGAATGGATAACCTTATAATGACTATAAGTGGAAAACATTGTGTCAAAAGGAGAAATTGCTCGTTTTGAGCAATTTCTTCTTTTGTCACTATGTTTTCAAAAAGCCCTCTGCTGCAGAGGCATCAGAAAGTGTCTATATGAGGGAAAGGGTTAACTTGATACATTGTGTTATGCTAGTACAAAATGATAGAAGCCAAAAAATTAAAATGGAAGATCTAGATCTAGACAATAAGAATGAATCTTTAGAGAACATGGAGAAACTTATAATAGCGGTAAAAACCAAGAGGGCCATGATGGCCCTGGAATCGCTTACCTGATTGTTTTTTTCACTTTAGCTATATAAGCCCCGCCCCCTGGCGGCCATAGGTTCCGACCAATCAACTTGGCTGAAAGGAATCTGATAGAAGGTCACCCTAGGAACATTTTTACAAAATTATTTGAAAATCGGCCTGACACTTTTGGAGGAGAAGATTTTTTAAGTTATAGCCATATAATGCCATGTTTTTTGACCAATCAACATGGTTTGAAGGAATCTGAAAGTGGGTCACTTAAGGAACATTTCTACAAAATTATTTGAAAATCGGCCTGACACTATCTGTTTCACTATAGCCATATAAGGCAAAATAGCCCCGCCCCCCTGGCGGCCATATTTTTCAATCAATCAACTTGGCTTGAAGGAATCTGATAGAGGGTCTACAAAATTATTTGAAAATCGGCCAGATGCTTTCGGAGGAGAAGATTTTTTAAGTCTACACTATAGCCATATAAGGTAAAATAGTCCCGCCCCCCCTGGCGGCTATGTTTTTCGACCAATCAACATGGCTTGAAAGATTCTGATAGAGGGTCATCCAAGGAACATTTCTACTAAATTATTTGAAAATCTGCCAACCAGTTTGGGAGAAGAAGAATTTTGAAGTTTTTTTCATTTCGTTGCCATGGAAACCAGAATTCTGCATGGATCCCAAAAATTTGAAGGAAATCTGGTGAGGTCATTGATAGAATGCTTTCTGTTAAGTTTCATCCCCCACTGGTTACTGAGGAGAAGAAGTTGACGCACGACGGACGCCGGACAAAAGGCGATCACAATAACTTTAGTGAATAACTCACCTTGAGCTCAGGTGATCTAAAAAAGCTTGTCAAGAGCAAATATCTCACATTTTCTCACAATGTTATCAATATTCCTCTCATTCTATCTTATAGATGTCAAGAATTTGTCCAAAATAGAGAAAGGTTAAACAAAAAGCTCCAAGATTAGCCAGCAAGATATGATTCAGGAAGTCTTGATAAAAATGATACTACATGTACTGTACTTCATCCTTTCCCACATGCAGTCACATTTTCACATATCTGCATCAGCCCACTTTTTTTAAAAACATTATGAGTGGTTTCTCCTATATGGCCACAATGTTTTCAACAATATTTCAGAAAATATACTTTCCAAGGGCGTAACCAGAGAAGAATGTTTTATACGCACTATCCTGTTTTTTTACAATTTACAGTGTTGATATTCTAAAATGGACGTTTTTGTGGAATTTTCTATACGCACATGCGTATTGTGCGTAATGGGCGGTACGCCCTTGCTTTCATTTATAGATTACAATTTTGCCTAGATGTCTTTATTGTATGTGAAAAAGAATTAAATCTTAATTGATCTCATTCGATTCTTTACATCTTCATAACAGTTGTACTTTATTAGGCTTAGAACTGTGTAACACATTAGGATACATCTGATTTTTCACAGTTGATTTACTTGAAAGATATTGATACTCAATCCTTTTCCCACAATATTTTATAATATTATCACCTCATATTAGTCACAAAGAAACGGGTTATCTTGTAAAAAGATAATAATATCTGACTATCAGCATCCGACTAATATATCAGCTTCAAGAACGCCGTCACATTCTCAATTAAGATACAATGGACTTCTAAGTAATCCAGGTAACTTTATCCAGTTGTGTACATCCTGGTTGCTTATCCTGTTACGTGCAACTTTAAGTAACACAGATGAACAAAGATCAAGATTGGCCTACACAAAACCATGTGTGCAGTCAAATCTAATTCTTGGTCTTCGTTGTGAAGTGTCTCATTTGATGATCCTCATCAGAAATGCTTTATTTATAAATATGTAGGAAATTGGAAAGACATCAAAGATGATTAATTCAAAAAGGACTTCATGAATTCAGCAGGATTGGGTACTACACTATCATAATAACAGACTGTCAGTATTTCACAATTGCCGGTTCATTAAATACCAACAAAAGCCCTTTGGGTGTTGACCAATTCATGGTGATCTTACATGTACCTATAACCCTTACCTATAACCCTTTCCCATATATAGATGCTTTCTGATACCTCTGGCAGCAGACGAATTTGAAAACATTGTGGCAAAAGGAAGAAATTTCTCAAAATGAGCAATTTCTCCATTTGCCACAATAATTTCAACTTTTTGCAGTAATTATTAGTCGCCGGGCAGAAGCCCGCGACTTCTATTTTTAATAGGATTTCGGAAATCACATGGGAGGGGGGGTTATTATTAGATATTTTTTTTTTAAATGTCTTGAACATATTACAATTGCGTTTGTTTAAAAACACTAAGTTATGACACATCTAAAATGAAATAAATATTCCGATGTTTTAAGTATGTGCAGTTTCTTTATTTTGACTGGCATTTACGTTTTTGTGTTTTATTTACGAAGACAAAACAGTCCCTATTAGCTAGACTGGGATACTTTATTTTCATAAACTATGTAATCAAAAGGCGATAACTACAAACCTTTACGTCGCACAGTCAAATTTATTTAGATACGCGCACCTGCTTGCAGAGACTATCGATATAAAAATCACGTTGAATTCTCCTTTTAATAGATCAGTATCAACATAAACTGGTAACAGAAACAAAAATAAGAAATATTTTGTGAAAATATGTCTCAAATATAAGCCTGTTTATCGGTCGTGAACGTCGAAACGCCTTTTCCTCAGTTCATGACCTAGTTTCATATTGCCAAAATGTAAACAAAGCGAAGTAACCGGAAGTAAAATGTAAACTTAGAAAAGTGACTTGTTTATGCAGACAAAAAATGTCGCACGACAAATTGATATCTTAAACGTCACGAAACGAGTGCATGGGTCGAATGTAGGAAGAAAGATACTATATAAATGCTTTTTCTCTCTCGAATGCAGTGGAATAAAACATGCACTACAGCTTTGCCTGACTTTGTATTCACTTTCTTCGATGTCTGACATCTTGAAACGAGGGTCAACATTTCGAAAGAATGTGCATGCAAACACCTTATTACAGATAGTCTATCATAGATAGCTAATATTACACACTTAAATGATTAAATATATGTGATATTAAATGTTTATTTGGCTGGAAACAAATTAAGAGAAGAACAAACTGATAAACAATAGATTTAGAAATAAAGAAAATCTGCTCTTTCGCACCCAATTAATTTCATACTTGCCACCTATTAAATAGTAATGGGACTCGCAACTGGCATTTCTCTTGCACCAAACATATATTGTATGCATCAACGATTTAGATAAACAATTTAGCTGATATGTTGTTTCAAGTGTGGTCTACGTTTTAAACATATGATGATAATTTTTAACATCTGTGAAATATTTATTATAATTATTATTAAAATGGAGGAAGTTCATGTCTTCAGCAATTTAACTGTTTTCTCAATGTTTTAAGCGTTTAAAGTTTTTCATTGTTGCTTTAATAGCTTTTTATTGCATGTAGATTTAAATCCCAAAATGTATTAATTTGTTGGGTTTTTATTGACAAATACAAAACATCCAAAATCCTGATCACAAGAAATCCTGAAATTTGTAGATCTATGTGGAATTTCAAAAATCCTGGAATTAGTCCTTATGAAAACATTATGTGTATGTTTAGAATGAAAGTCAAGAATACATGTGTGTTAAACAATAAATCAATGCAGTCTTTTCCGGCGACATTGATGCCTTGCATCAACTTTCTCTTGTACCTTCATTTATAGAGATTTTCCAGGTTTTTGCCAACATGCTTTCAAAGCCGTCTGCTGCAGGTTTGCTGTATGTGGCAAAGGGATAAGGGAATAACCATTCCCTTATCCCTATTGGTCTGATTGTTTTGTTTAAATGGTATTTTATGGCGCTTTTAACAGTATTTCAGTTATATCTTTTCCTGGATAACGGTTGTATAAATCTGATGCTGATGTACGTGTCAGATAAAATACTATCTCCGCCACCCGGAGTGCCAAGGAGGTGCACCATTGAAACATGGGACTAGCGCTTAAAAATGCCACAATTAGTCACATGTACAAACATGCATGCATGCAGCAGACGACTTTGAAAACATTTGGACAAAATATATGGGAAATCTATATAAATGAAAGAATAATTATTAACGTTTTAGATTTGAAAACATTGTCGCAAATGGAGAAATTGCTTTTAAAAGTTGTCTGCTCTTAGAAGCTTCAAAATCTGCAAGTGCACATGATAGACTAAACACCCAATAATTTATATTGACCACGCTTTAACCCTTTCCCAGATACAATAATTCTGCAGCAGGCGAGTCGATAAGGATAACATTTAGTAAAAAATAAAGAAAATCCCTAAAAATGAAAAACAATTATCGTTGAATTAAGTTGAAAACTTTGTGGCAAAAAGAGAAATTGATCATTATGAGCAACTTCTCCTTTTGCTACTATGTTTCCAAAAGTTATTGAATGCAGCGGCATCAGAAAGTGCATGTTGGAAAGGGAAAACAAATAAAGGCACCAGCTGCTTCAAATATTATGTATAACAATGAATTAAGTTGTAGGTTGAATTACACTTGTTTATCCTACAGTCATGTGTGAATCTCATTGAAATCAGACGACCGAAAATAGGCAGTCTTCAGATCTGTGTATGAGCATTTGCTACTGCAGCAAAGTTTGGGTCTGGTTTTAATGAGATTGAGTCCTTTATTATCTCTCATGCAGAGAACATTGTGTAATACTGATGAGGAGCATCTAATCCTTTTTTGTTTACTTCTGTTTAAAGAATACAGCTAAACCTTATGTCAAAAATTGTTTGTTTGATGCATCTGAAGCAGACAACTTAATAAAACATTGTGGCAAAAGCAAAAATTGCTCATGACAAGCAATTTCCCCATCTCCATTTACCACAATGTTTTCACCTATATTTAATAATTATACTTTTTTATGTAGAGATATTCCAGTTTTCCACATTTTTGTCTAATTGATTACAAGAAGTCTGCTGCAGATTTGTTGTATGTGCCGTGGGAGAGGGTTAAAAGACTTCATGTCAGAGCCATTTAACACTATTTACAGTTTTACTCCTTTTATGAGGCTAAAAATACTTATGACTCTGGCTAAGTTACAAAACTCAACCGTTATAATCAGAAAGAAATTCACCTAAGAAAAGCTCTGATATAACGGAAATGCTTTTGAAAGTGGATTAATTTAACACTTTCCCTCATATAGACACTTTTCTGACGCCTCTGCAGCAGACTGCTATTTGAAACCATAGTGACAAAAGAAGAAATTGCTCAAAACAAGGAATTTCTCCTTTTGCCACAATGTTTACCACTTTCAGTCATAGGTTATCCATTCAGTTATAGAGATTTTCTATTTTTTGAAAAATATGTTCAAAGTCGTCTGCTGCAGAATTGTTGTATGAGGGAAAGGGTTAAAAACACCATTCATGAGACAAAGGATTATAAGGATTACTGTTAAGTGGTAAGAAAGAGACAACATGCAGTGCAAATCAATGTTATGAGACTTGCTCCCAAACTAAAGTCATTAGTGTTTTAACCCTTTCCCTCTTGCAGATTCATTTCGACACATATGCAGCAGATAACTTTTTGGAAAATATTAAGGCAAAAGAAGAAATTTGATGATCATTTTTTCCTTTTGCCACAAGGTATAATTATGCCCTCCATACATAGGGATTTTTTCAATTGCTTTGACTACATGTTTTCAAAGTTGCCTGCTGCAGATTTGTTGAATGTGGGAAAGGGTTAACTTCACTCAAAGTAAGGCAATTACATTTCTACCAGCATAGTTCAATCTTTCTTCAGCCATGGCTTTTGTTAGGTTTATAACCAAATAAGTACATGAGTGTAACAAAGGGTTGTCTTTCAAGTCAGAAAGTAGGACATTTAAAGTATACTTATTGAGTTGATAGAATTGTGGTTAAAGGATAAATGGCTCAATATGATCTATTTCTCCTTTAGTCACATTGTTTTCAAAAGTCGTCTGCTGCACATGCCTCAAAATGTGTCTATACAAGGGATTTAATATGTTCTTAAATCCTAATTTGGCACTCAAGTCCTGTATTGTTGGTAGGGTATTAACCCTTTCCCAAGATACAACAACTCTGTAGCAGAAAGATTTGAAAAAGTCTAGGGAAGAAGAAAAAAATCTCATAAAATGAAGACACAATTATTATTAAATAATTATTGAAAAGAGTTGAAAACATTGTGGCTAAAGTTATCTCCATTGCAAACTTGACAAATTATGTCTGCATGAGCTTTGATTAAATAGTGTTTTATGCTGCTTTCAAAAAAAATTCAGTTATATCACTGGTTTCCTGGATAAATCATTGGCAGGGGCGTAGCTCCCTTTAGGCACTGTTGGCACGTGCCTACACATTTTTTTCTAAAAATGCCCCAAAATGCAGCTGCGGCGATACACATCTGCGTAATGTATCGACCAGATCAGCCTGCGCTGTCCGCGCACTGATCCGGCCGACACATTCCGTCTAAGGAAGGATAGAGTAGTGATTCCTGAAACAGAAAATCCACAGGAGGCAAAAAGTGTATATCCGGGTACGCCTGTGTGGCATGCTTAGGCTGATCCGGGTCGATACTTTACGCAGAGTCCACAATGTTGATTTTCTCACGAGACTGGCCTACACATTGATTATTGCCAAGCTACGCCCCTGAGTGCTATTGGTCCATTTATCCTGACATCAGCTAGTCAGGTGTAATGCTGACCCCACAATCCTGAGTGTGTTGTATACAGCAAATCGAGGGCTTGGCGTGAAACGATTGTAACTAAAATTGGTATTTTTTTACCAAGGTTAATCACCTCTCCATAAAGTCTTTATAAGCGTTAAATCCATTTTCTTGATAATGGAAATTTAGGTGCCATTGCTCGTTCTGAGCAATGGCACCTTAATTTGCATTGTTTACAAACGGGTCAAAATAGCCCCTAAACCAGGGTTTTCTAAATAGGTTTTTAGTTACAATCGTTTCACACCAAGCCCTCGAAATACTACCAGTTTTAAAGCTGTGCAAAAAGGATCAAGAGAAATAATTGGAGAAAGACAAATTTAATTATTACTCCTCTATAAGCCACTGATGGCAAGATGAAAAGCAATTAATATTTCCTCTTTTCACAAAAGAAAAGTAATTAGAGTTGAGACAATTTTGAATTCGAACTAGTCACTTTAACCCTTTAATTATCTGACATGAAAGTTTGAAGCGTTTCCCAAATACAGCAAAATTGCAGTAGATGACTTTGAAAACAATTATAGTCAAAAGTATGGAAACTTTGAGCAATTTCTCCTTTTGCCACAATGTTGTCATATT
The DNA here is from genome assembly GCA_031761405.1 of Serripes groenlandicus. Lineage (NCBI taxonomy): Eukaryota > Metazoa > Mollusca > Bivalvia > Cardiida > Cardiidae > Serripes > Serripes groenlandicus. Next base: position 96,365,505 of record JASEVX010000004.1, read on the forward strand.
GACTCATCTGCTGCAGAGGTGTCAGAAAGCGTTGGTATTAAGAAAAGCTTTAATTGGTGTCTGCTATGAAACCAAAACATCTGATGAAGAAAGGATTGGTTATCATCGGGACATTTGTTTGTGAAATTTTGATATAAGATAGATTAAACCCACTGTGCTCATTTTGACTGAGCAATTTCCCCTCTTTTTACAATGTTTTGAAAAGTTGTAGGCAGCAAGATCATCCATTATCTTGTGGTTTATTAGAATCTACTGTACAGTGTAGAGTATGTACTATTACCAAATACATGTATGGAAAATAAGACACACAATCATCTCAACATACATGATTAGTGTAAAGTTAAAAGACTTCACAATCAATATTACTGTGTTCTGTTACAAATGAACATAATTAGTGTTCAGACCAAATCACTTAATGAGACAACTAAGATTTGAACAGTGTCATGACGGTGCGTACCGTTGATGTCAATAGTACATTTTGTAGCTACATGTATTCACTATGATTGATTGTTTGGTGTTTGAATGCCGCTTTCAATAATTTTTCAGTTATATCAAGATGTTTCCTGGGTAAGTTACCAGTACTGTACTACTGGTTCATTTATCCTGACACTAGCCATGCAGTCAGTGGTAATGCTAACCCCGCCAAGGAGGGCAGCCAGCCACTACTACCATTGTTAGTCTTTTGTATTACAGGACTGGGGATCGAACCAGCGACTTCCCGCACCCAAGAGGGACTCTCTACCACTACACCAACGAGGTGAGGCAGTGTATTCACTATGAGAAATAATAAACACAATCAAGTTCATTACCATTCATTATGTACACAATGTACTGTGACCATGTACACCTAACACTTGACCCCAAACAGAAACATTCTGACGCAGTTGCAGCAGACAACTTATGAAAGCCATTGTCAAAAGGAGAAACTGTTCATAATGAGCAGTTTCTCTTTTTACCACAATACATTTTCATTTTTCAAATATAAAGATTGATCAATGATCGTAATTCCATATGATTCATCATGATTTTTCCATACTATTTCCCAACTTTGTTCAATGTTGTCTGCTGCAGATTTGTCAAATATGTGGAAAGGGTCAAGTTATCTAGTACAATTATAAGTGGCATCCTCTATGTCCTAACCCTTTCCATCATACGACACTTCTGCAGCAGACGACTTTGAACGTATTTTGTCAAAACATAGAAAATCTCTATAATTGAATGGATAACCTATGACTAAAAGTGGAAAACATTGCGGCAAAAGGAGAAATTGCACGTTTTGTGCAATTTCTTCTTTTGTCACTATGTTTTCAAATAGCCGTCTGCTGCAGAGGCGTCAGAAAGCGTCTATATGAGGGAAAGGGTTAATACGTACTGACGTATTCAACCACAGGACCTACCAATACATTCCTTTAAAATGCATCAGAAAGATAGTGTTACATCCAACACTGTTTGATTGTGTTTGGTGGTTTACGCCATTTTCAAAAAAAAATCAGTTATATCACGGCGTTGCCTGGGTAAGTTACCAGTATTACTGGTCCATTTATCCTGACATCAGCCAGTCATTCAAAATGCTAACTCTGCACAGTGAGCACCAAGTAGAGCAGCCATTACTACCATTTTTTTGGTCATTGGTATGACCAGGCCGGGCATCAAACCCACAAACCTTCCACACCCGAAGCGGACGCTCTACCACTACACCACCGAGGCGGTCTGTCACATCCAGGAACTTTGGAAGTAAAATTATGAGACAGAGTTGAAAACATTGTAGGAAAAGGAGAAAATTCTTAGTTTTTACCATTCAATCCTTTACCTATGCCGTTTCCAAAATCATCTGCTACAAAACATCTTTCCCACATACAGCAAATCTGCAGCAGACGACTTTGAAAATGTTTACTAAAAAATATGGTAAATCTCAATAATTGTAGGTATAATTAGTGAAAAAATATATAAACATTATGGCAAAAGGAGAAATTGCTTGTTTTGAGCAATTTCTTTTTTTGTCACAATGTTTTCAAAAGTCGTCTGCTGCACACGCATCAAAATACGTCTATATGAGGGAAAAGGTTAAGTCATATGCATATCATCAGGATATGGGTCTTTGTCTGATACAGCAAACTTTGGAGCTAAGAGCTTTTGGCAAATATTTTGAATTCTTTACAATCTGCAAACACAGTTTGATGCATTTGAAGACATTGTGGCAGAAGGAGATATTGCTCTTAACCCTTTCCCTCATACGACAATTCTGCAGCAGACAACTTTGAACGTATTTTGTCAAAAAATAGAATATCTCTATAATTGAATTGATATTACCTATCATGACAAAAAGTGGAAAACATTGTGGCAAAAGGAGAAATTGCACGTTTTGTGCAATTTCTTCTTTTGTCACTATGTTTTCAAAAAGCCGTCTGCTGTAGAGGCATCAGAAAGCGTCTATATGAGGGAAAGGGTTAATGATCAATTCCGCCGTTGGTATAAATGTTTTCAACACTATTCAATAATTCAAAATTCAATTTTAATAGAATTTCCAAATTTGTGTTGAGGTGTCTTGGAAAGTCTTCCACTGGAGATTTATAATATTTGACAACTCAAGGATCATTGATGGCTGACTACTCAAAACAAAACATTGATTAACTGCAAGGATAGAGAAACGTGTATGTAACTGCACAAGATTGGTTACTTAATTAATTAATACATTTAATTATACAAATGAGAATCGCTAGTGATACCAGATAATTCAATTAAATATGGATATGGATAAAAAATCTATTGTACTTGAAGTTTACCTTACTAATCCCTGAATCGTAAAAACCAGATGACCATTTAGAGAGTTAAAAACACTTTGGGAAAATAAGAAATTGCTAACCTTCAGCAATTTCTCCTTTGTTTCATGAAGTTTTCAAACACTGCGCTTCTGGGTAGGAACTACTGGTCCATTTATCCTGCAACCAGCCAGTCAGTCATAATGCAAACCCCGCAACACTGAGCACCAAGTAAGGCAGCCATTACTACCATTTTAAAAGTCTTTGGTATGACCCAGCCAGGGATCAAACCCATGAACATCCGCATCCAAGGCGGATGTTCTACCACTACACCACCGAGGTGGTCACACAAAAATAAGAAACATCATTGTATTGAGACATACTGCAGAGGACCAGATAAGAGGGAGTGAACTGGTCCTTTTCCCAAAATATCTCTCTTATTACCCAACCAAACCCTATGTTGCGGGTATATTGGATATCAGTGACAAATAGGGATTTCATAACATGAATATGCCCCTTATCTGGAATTCTGAATTACTTATATCATGCTTACCCTAGCTGATACAGTCAACATTTTCCGACTTAGCAGCTGGCAACGTTTGAAAACTGTGTTGGGAAAGGATAAATTGCTCATTCATCGTATGCTACATAACCTTCTCCCACAATATTTTTAACCCTGTATCAAAAGTTTACTTTTTCAGATAATGCCATTTTTTCATCAGATACATTAAAAGCAGACAGCTAAAAAACGAGCATATCAGTGGAAGGGGGAAACATCTGTCTAAAACGTGATTCTATATTTTGATGCCTCAATTATGTCCAACCAGAGGTCGAAATAAAGAGGAGTAAATTTGTCTTATATTGTGGATCGCCTTGGTGGTTTAGTGCTAGATCATTTGCCTCGGTGTGGGAGGTCATTGGTTCGATCCCCGGCCAGATCAAATCAAACACTTTAAAAATGGTAATAATGACTTCCCACCTTGGCGCGCAGGGTAGCGGGATTTAACCCGGTTAGCATTACGACTCACTGGCTGGTATCAGAATAAACAGACCAGTAGTACTGATAAACGCAGTGATATTAAAGAAACATTGTTGAAACTGGTGTAAAACAACAAACAATCAATCAAACCTTCTGTTGTGGGTACTTAATCATTGTTTGCATTGCTAACAAATCTTAAGAAGATGACTTTGAAATCTTCTAGGCAAGTCTCTGTAAATGAAAGTGTAACTAGTATTGAATAGAGTTGAAAACATTGTGGAAAGAGTAGAAATTGCTCATCATGAGCAATTTCTCCATATACCACAATTTGTTCAACTCTTTTCAATAATTAAACTGTCCTGATTTTAAGTGATTTTATCATATTTTGCTGGTAGGTTTTCAAAGTCGTCTGCTGCATATGTATTGAGTGTGGGGAGAAGATGGCCAGTGCTTGCTCAGGCGCACAGCCGCACCTTCATTCTTCTCATATTATACAGACACATTTTTCGTCTGTCACGGCTCGAATGTATGTAACTGAAACTAGTATGCCATGATATATAATGGTCTTAGAATACATGTATAATATTCTTATTATAATAATAAAAAAAAATTGTACTTACTGAATGGGGCATCTGTTTTATCATAAAAATTGTATGGTATGATAGAGTCTAGAAAATTGTGGTATAAATCGAACACAGGCTGCATCCCTTTCTGTAACGATGACTGCTTTTCGTTACCGGTGTCAGATACTTGAGCATCATTGTTGGTCGGGGTTTCGCTGGTCGTACCATTATTCTGTCCTACACAAAATGGTGTCACGCTCAACGCGACAAAAACAATAAAATAAACCGTTAAATACTTCATTTTTAAAGCACTTATTAAAACGTTCGAAACTTTAAAACTAACAACTTCCTCACGAAAACAACAACATGCAGTTTTATATTTCCTAATCTATCACGATATTAGGTCGGAATATTTGGTGTTTCTAATCCGTCGATCACTTCCCTGTTTACCAATATGATGTGTGTACTCGGATGCAATCAACACACCTGTATGACCTTTAACCCCATCTTCGTCAATTTCCGGATGATTCCGTAAACGATACGAAGCCCGAATGGGACATCGGTAAATTAAGGCTGGTTACTATTTTGAATATTCATCTGCCCTGTTGTGAATGGCCCACCATTAAACTATATTACGTTGTGAGAATCTTTAAATTTAATCAACCTTTTTATATCACTCTTTATTGACGTTTCGGCCTAAACCCTTTCTCACTTGCAGACGCATTGTGACGCATGTGCAGCAGACGACGTATGAAAACATAATTATGAAAACATAAAACATCAAAACATGATGTTGCAAAACATCATGATCAATTTGTCCTTTTGCCATAAATTTTCAGACATTTTGAGTGTGCATTGTAATATAGGGTCCCTGATGTTATCAAAGAAATCTTCTGCAGATGTGTTGTAAGAGGGAACGGGTTAAGACTACATTTTGTCGGAACATTGCAATTGCATTAAATAAAATGGTGTTATTTAGAGAAATAGGCCTACATTAAATAACTTAGTAATAGTACAACTTACAGTTATGAAATGTTATAACAAACTGTGCGTATTTGAAATATGATTACTTAAACCTGGCAAGCTTCAGTCATAGACATCTCTGCTTCAGTTATGTGTATTGTATGATGACTTTTGCTCTAATGAATTGATTTTCAATGTCAGATCCAGGTATTGCCATTCAACTGATTATTGATTTATATAATCGATTAACACGTCTTGTAACATCTGACCCGTAATTAATAATAACATGTATTCTTTTCTTTTCTTTTATATGCAATTTAGCTCACCCATTCTTTAAAAACATGCTTTAACCCTTTCCCTCATACGACAATTCTGCAGCAGACGACTTTGAACATAGTTTGTCAAAACATAGAAAATCTCCATAATTGAATGGATAACCTATGACAAAAAGTGGAACACATTGTGGCAAAAGATGTCATCTAATGCAAAATATATTTTATTGGAAGCCGCCAGGAGGCGGCTTCCTGTAGGGATGCTTTTAATTGTCGGTCAAGGAGAATGTTTAGACCTGCCAGCGTGACCACATATCTTGATTTATCTTTGTCCTTTCTAAGTACATTAATTTAAGGTAATGACTTTTAAAACATCCCTTTTACACTCTATATACATGTGTGAGTTTTACAAATTAAAAACAAAAGTCAAAGGCCAGTATATTAATTGAATGTATGTACATTTTTATATAAGCGAATTTCATACTGTATCCACTCTAGACAGTAAAATAGAGAACCCTTCTATTGAATTTGTAAATGTAGTCTGGTTCCTTAAAATTACATGCTATGATATATTACGCAGTAATTAGACGAAGAAGCCTCGTCCCGTAATCACTAAACTTTTCAATTTAGATATTTGTCTAAATCTAAATCTTAATATTTAATCCACGTTTTAGATTTAATCCGTATTCACCAACGCGTTTTAAACCGATCTCAATTTGGTCTAGTGTGTAAATGTCGTAAGCGGCCACGCATCGACTCTGGTTCCCGAATCAAGTTAAGAGCTAAGATAAAAGACAGTACCATTCATCTATAGTCTATTTATAGATTTTTCATTTTTATCGCAATTTCACATACATTTTTCATTTGCTTTGCTTTTAATAATCTGACTTTCATGTTCAGTACATACTGGATTCAAAATTAACTTTGAGTACAATTGTCATCGCAAAATGCAGACATGAAAAGAGTTAAACCACAGAAATATCTGTTTCAAGATCAATTTCGTTCTTTTTCGCTGTTGGAGTTCCACATTTCATGAATATCGCGGTAAACACGATATCGGTGTATTTTGCCTAGCCAACAACATGTGTTATCACGGATGCGATGTGAACATCCAGCATACTTAAATGAAATGAAATCTTCTGGTTCTTTCAAACAAAGTGTGATCGGATTAACTGAACTGTATTTAACTTATCATTGTAAATATATAGACAGCATTTCAATTCTTATATCAACTGGTAAATTTACAGTTTGAGAAATAAATTCAAGTAAATTTTCAAGCACTGGTTTAACATATTCAAAAAAAATGAAACTAGTTCCTATGTTAAGCCTTTCCCTTATACGTAGCACATTAAGTAAAAATTGGAACATCTTGCTAAATGAAGGTATAATTTATGGACATAAAGTAGAAAACATTGTAGCAAAAGGATAAATTCCTCGTGATCAATTTCTCTTTTTGTCACAATGTTTTCAAAAGTCGCTGCAGCTATTGTCAGTCTTTCGGATTACGTGTACATAGAAATACGTTAGCTTGATTTTCTGAATGCTAATCACGACACGAGTTCACATCAGTTTCGTCAACTCGAGATTGTGCGTTTGTAATCCGACAGCTTTGATTTTCAATTGCTCAATTTGCCACAATAATTTCAACTCTTTTCAATTACCTTACTATCATTTATAGAGATTTTCTATGTTTTGTACTTGATGATTTTGAAGTCTGTCAGAGTAAACATCATAATGAGCAATATCTGCATTTGCCACAATAATTCAACACTTTTCAATTATCTTACGATCATTTATAGAGATTTTTTTTTACTTGATAATTTTAAAGTCGTCTACTGCAGATTTGCTTTATGTGGGAAACCCTTATCCATTATCATGACTTACCGATACAAACGAAAACAGATTTTCTGTGTGTCAGCATTATTTGATAAAACATTATCACAACAGGGCGTGTGTTCAATACAAATAGTTGATTGTTTTTGGTACTAATTTAAATTTATCATAACCTCTTGTCCATTTATCTTTAGTATATGTCACTTTTTATGATCAGCTTAACTCTAAATTATCTCATTCACTTAACACACAGACCCTGCCAGGTTAAATATCCTACATAAAACCAGGGACCGTGTATAACATTGTCCCTGATAAAACTTATATCTTCAATAATCGATATCAGCATTACTGACTACAGATTAAATTGTTCTAATGTTTGTGGATTTCAATGATCTTTTTTCTTATTTCTTCATGTGAAACGAAATATTGCGGCTTCTCTTGTATTTCTATGACATAGATTCTTTATATTTCGTTTCAGTAAAGGACTTTGTCATACACTCTAGTAGTACGTGCTACCAGGGACGCGTATTAATTCGTAGTCCCAGATGATACATAGTCATTTTAAATAACGATCGTTTGGCTTTGAGTTTCTTTCGCACGGGCATCGCGCCACTTTCCTTTTGAAAGGACGCAATTTACCCTCGCGAAAGGAAACACCTGCAAATCTGGGCAAATATTTCATTCGAATTCAATCACGCGACTTATTAATTCACTTGTATCAATTAATCACGCCAGGTAGTATATGTGCTAATGTATCTGGTATTCTATTTTGAATCCCAGAATTATCTCTGGTGTGTATATTTTACTTCAGAAAGAAAGTTATGATATGGAATGTTTGCTGTCGAAATTATCGTTGGAACATTATTGTCTAGATTTGGTTACATTATACATGTTCGTATAACGGAATATGGGAAAGTAATAGCTCCGCAAATATAAGAAAAAGAGGAAATCAAAAGCAATATTGCAGAACAAATATAAGAAATATTTCTTTTCTCAACGAGTAATTAAACCATGGAACGATTTGCCTGAAGAAGTCGTAAACGCTATAAATGTAAATAGTTTAAAAAGTTATAACTAAATGCTGGAAATATTTAGCACTCAAATCTGTGCCATACAAGAGAAAGTTGATGCAAGGCATCAATGTCGCCGGAAAAGACTGCATTGATTTATTGTTTAACACACATGTATTCTTGACTTTCATTAGTCTAAACATACACATAATGTTTTCATAAGGACTAATTCCAGGATTTTTTAAATTCCACATAGATCTACAAATTTCAGGATTTCTTGTGGTCAGGATTTTGGATGTTTTGTATTTGTCAATAAAAACCCAACAAATTAATACATTTTGGGATTTAAATATACATGCAATAAAAAGCTATTAAAGCAACAATGAAAACCTTTAAACGCTTAAAACATTGAGAAAACGGTTAAATTGCTGAAGACATGAACTTCCTCCTTTTTAATAATAATTATAATAAATATTTCACAGATGTTAAAAATTATCATCATATGTTTAAAACGTAGACCACACTTAAAACAACATATCAGCTAAATTGTTTATCTAAATCGTTGATGCATACAATATATGTTTGGCGCAAGAGAAATGCCAGTTGCGAGTCCCATTACTATTTAATAGGTGGCAAGTATGAAATTAATTGGGAGCGAAAGAGCAGATTTTCTTTATTTCTAAATCTATTGTTTATCAGAGTTTGTTCTTCTCTTAATTTGTTTCAAGCCAAATAAACATTTAATATCACATATATATAATCATTTAAGTGTGTAATATTAGCTATCTATGATAGATTATCTGTAATAATGTGTTTGAGCATATTCTTTCGAAATGTTGACCCTCGTTTCAAGATGTCAGACATCGAAGAAACTGAATACAAAGTCAGGCAAAGCTGTAGTGCATGTTTTATTCCACTGCATTCGAGAGAGAAAAAGCATTTATATAGTATCTTTCTTTCTCCTACATTCGACCCATGCACTCGTTTCGTGACGTTTAAGATATCAATTTGTCGTGCGACATTTGTTGTCTGCATAAACAAGTCACTTTTCTAAGTTTACATTTTACTTCCGGTTACTTCGCTTTGTTTACATTTTGGCAATATGAAACTAGGTCATGAACTGAGGAAAAGGCGTTTCGACGTTCACACCCGATAAACAGGCTTATATTTGAGACATATTTTCACAAAATATTTCTTATTTTTGTTTCTGTTACCAGTTTATGTTGATACTGATCTATTAAAAGGAGAATTCAGCGTGATTTTCATATCGATCATAAGTCTCTGCAAGCAGGTGCGCGTATCTAAACAAATTTGACTGTGCGACGTAAAGGTTTGTAGTTATCGCCTTTTGATTACATAGTTTATGAAAATAAAGTATCCCAGTCTAGCTAATAGGGACTGTTTTGTCTTCGTAAATAAAACACAAAAACGTAAATGCCAGTCAAAATAAAGAAACTGCACATACTTAAAACATCGGAATATTTATTTCATTTTAGATGTGTCATAACTTAGTGTTTTTAAACAAACGCAATTGTAATATGGTCAAAACATTTAAAATAAAAATATCTAATAATAACCCCCCCTCCCATGTGATTTCCGAAAACCTATTAAAAATAGAAGTCGCGGGCTTCTGCCCGGCGACTAATAATGAAGGACCGGAAGCGGGGAAAGAATCCCAAACACAAAATGGATCCGAGAGGCTGAAGCCTACATTGGTCTTAACTACAAAGTAAACAAGGTAAATATATGCACTATAATGAACCAAATATTTTCAAATTCCAATGTTGCATAATATTAGTCTAAACTTATTTATTTTACATTGATTGCGAAACAAGCTTTCAGCTTATATTAATCAAGCTCGATGTCTGCTTCCTGGGGACTTAATCAGTAGGCCTACTCACGCCATTTGTGTGGAACAATTCCAAAAGCAGAACCCGCTCATCACGGGATTCGAATCCGGGACCTTTGGTACGAGCGGCCGACGCTCTACCTCTGTACCACTGTCTTCTTTACTGTCAATAAGAGTATTATGCACAAACACGAATAAGCATGTCCAGGATTCCATATTGTACCATTGTGTCGTACCCTCACATCACGTCTACACTGCTCTTTTTTTTTTTTTTATACATGTACATATATATACCATGTCATGCTATTTTCCACTGCATGTTATTTTTTTTTTTATTATTTGACTGTGGACTTAAAAAATGCTTAATTAATGTCTAATGGTGTTATTCTGTTCTATTATTTAGTTTCTTGTCTAACAACTAATATATTTCAAGCTAGTGTAAGATGTGAAGCCCGAGGCGATCCTGTCCATCCGCACAGTCTGATCAGGGTCTTCACGGCCCGTTTTCACATAATATATAGTCCTAGAAATAATATATTGAAACTAAAGCAAGAAATAAAGCCTCATTAGTTTACGCCAATTTACATTCATGTAATCCTGTTATCGAGGGTAAAATATACCACAAATCGGCCAAAGTCATTCACCATTATGTTTCGTGTAGAACAAGATCGGGCACTATGCTTATGGAGTTTCCATGATGTTCAGGTTACTGCAGTCAAAGACCTAATAACACATTATCTGGTCCTCTGCAGTATGTCTCAATACACCTTGTGATGTGTTATTAGGTCTTTGTTTTATTCAATGCAATATGTTACATCAAAATATTGAGACTGTGTTGTCAGACTTGACTTTTAATCGATTCTAAAAGTAAAATAGAATACAAATTATTGCTAGTTTTAACAGAGACATATAAACACATGTGTTTATATGTCTCTGGTTTTAAGAAGGAGTTGTCCAGAGATGTTCCTGGTCCTGTATACATAAGCCCTGTGAACACTCGACTGGCCAATCAAAGAACATATACTGGGTTTATTAGTCGCCGGGCAGAAGCCCGCGACTTCTATTTTTAATAGCTTTTCGGAAATCACATGGGAGGGCGGCTTATTATTAGAAAGAAACAAATCTAGATGATTTGAACATATTACAATTGTGGCTGTTTACGAACACTAATAAATGACACATCTAAAATGAAATAAATATTCCGATTTTTTAATGTTTGCAGTTTTTTTTATTTCACTCGCATTTAAGTTTTTTGTCTTATTTACGAAGACAAAAGTGGTCCCTTCAAGACGTGAACCAACACCCCCTAATGCAGACTCTTATGTGTCATCATTGAGGTCAATTTCGGATTCTCCTTTTAATAGCAATTTTAACTTACTAAATGTTGTTTACATGTTCAAAGAGATGTCTTGATTTGTGTAGAATTCATTTAATAATGTTAATCCATGAATATCTAAAGTAGGAACTGTTTCTAAGCTAAATATAGACCCTATTCTGTTGTGTAGGTTCGTGACCTTTAACATCGATTTTCGCGCATGCGCATTTCGATATGAAAAAGCGAGTGATATTATTTTATTTTAGACAAGTACAAGACGAATGTTTGACGCAAAGCGTCAAAGAGAAGCCGCAATATTTCGTTGTACATGTAGAAATAAGAAAAAAAGAACATTTTTAAATCCACAAACAATAGAACAATTTAAACTGTAGACGGTAATGCTGATATATTTCTCCTTTTGAAGACTTTTGTTTTCTTCAAATTACCTCCCTTTAAAGCAATACCAGGATATTTACCTTGTGATTCGAATAAGATTGACAAACATTGAAATTATATGAATGAATACTATTATTTAAATAAGTAACAACAGCAAAATTAAATTTAAGCCAAGATAAATGTGTACACATTTCGTTAATTTTTTATAGATACCCTAATGTATAGGTATGCATATAAAATTTATAAGCAAATGTTTTCATTTCAACGTTCCTAATGTTTGAATAGACTAAGGAAAGTCAAGAATACATAAATAAATCAATGCAGTCTTTTCCGGCGACATTGATGCCTTGCATCAACTTTCTCTTGTCAGAGACATATATAATTAAATAAATATAGGACCTAGTAAAGGAATTAATGACACTGTTTGCCCTTGACATGACACTTTATCGTTTGTTTGCGGCTTTATATGAGATAATAACAGTTTAATCTAGCGTCTGACGCAAAATACACAACAATACGGATCACAACTGAATGTAGTCTTCTTCTTTATTACCAGTAGCGAACAACCTTAACCTTACCTTTAAAAAACGGAGAGTACCGATGGTATCCGAAAATCGTTCGTGAATATTCGACTCGTGACATGCGTCAAAATGAATGACGTCAAAGGGATTTTCCCGAGTAGGTTTTCATTGATGAGTCACCCATAAGAACCGATCTCTCCTGGCTAGTCGTATTTACAAACACTGTGAGATTCAGCTGTTGGATTTATCGTTATTTATTCAATCAGTGGGACCAGAACAGAACTGGAAAAACTTTACTGATGACACGATTAATGAATAAACAAAGTCGGTAATTTTTCAAGATGGCGGATCCTCAAAAACCGCCTGGTGGTGGACAAGGTGGGTAGCCCCCGTTATGACGGAAACCTACTTTCTATCGGACTATTTTTGGATTCCATGAGTCATTTTGTCGTTGTACTGTGATCGTAGTATATTTCACTATATAAAGGAAATGATCACTTGCTAATCAGATGCTACTATAACATTGTTTTCACTTTAATTGTTTGTGTAAACAACGTTATCCCAGTTGTCAAAATAGGAAGTAGACAAACATCATTACGTCAGATTGTCATTTATAAACCAATCTTCCTGTCATTACCTTTCTGACACATTTTTCTACACCCAAGCGTTTTTACTATAATTAAGACCTGGCCACACACAATGACCAAAGACTTGAACATTTGACCAAAACAAAATACTTCCATTGTCCTGTATCTATAAAAAATAATTTCCTTGATCAAAATGGTCTTTTTACATTAAACCATTTCCATAAAAATAAATTAAATGTTTTCAAATAACCTGCCACATTGCTTCAGTGTGTAACAGGATCAGGGTTGTCCATACAGTAGCTAGGTCATCCAAAGGAAAAATGTTTATATTTTGGGCCCTTTTTATTGACACAGAATCTGAAATGAAAGGGAGCCAGGTCAGATTCTTCCAATTTTAAGGGAAATGGGCAATTTTAGATGTGAAAATGTCCACTGACTCGCTCCAGGCACAACTCTGACCAGATGTTAAGATAAATCAATCTAGTTCCCAGCTTTTTTTTAAATTACAGTGAACTCGACAGTTCCGGATCAGTTACCAAATCAAAGAAGCTTGTCTATTTGGAAGGAAAGTTGAAAGAAACAAAAATACATAAAATGCTCAACAAATACTTTTTACACACCATGATTTGATTAAAAAATGATATAAATGTGTTAAAATGTTTAATTACTAAGTTAGTGTCTAGCTGCAATTGCAAGATGTAAATTTGACAGTTTCGTGTCAAACTTGCCATTTCTGGGTCACATGACAAATGTTTCAATCAAGAGCTGTCACAGGAATGTGACAAATACATTCAGCTTGGCCAGATACCAAAATTATGATCTATATTGATCAAAATTAGAAAACAATTTGAGTTGACCCTTTCCCTCATACAGCAATTCTGCAGCAGACGACTTTGAACGTATTTTGTCAAAACATAGAAAATCTCCATAATTGAATGGATAACCTATGTCAAAAAGTGGAAAACATTGTGGCAAAAGGAGAAATTGCACGTTCTGTGCAATTTCTTCTTTTGTCACTATGTTTTCAAAAAGCTGTCTGCTACAGAGGCGTCAGAAAGCGTCTATATGAGGGAAAGGGTTAAACAAATTGGCACCTCACAGATAGGCCTCTCATGCGTCAAATCTTGCCAGTGATGTGGCAAACCTTACTGCACACACTTTCATGCACAAACACTCTTGCATTTCAACCAACTAATAAGTCATATTTTATAAAAAAAATGGTAAATTTATGGGAGTGAAATTGATTCAATAACAAACTGTTAACATTGATTTATTACCATAACTAAATTATTCATAAAAAGTTACCAAAATAGTTTTACTAATAAATTGATAATTTTGAGAAATTCCCTTTTGCTGACCAGAAAGTGCCATATGTGAACAATGTCAAATTAGCTGCTTGTTTGGAATAAACAACTTTGACAAGTCAATCAATTTTATAAATCTTGTTCAGAGGTGAATAACCTACACATTTATGTGCAATACATACATGTATTAATACATGTATGTATTGCACATAAATGTGTAGGTTAGTAATTACTAAAATTATGGCTACAATCAGCAATATTCGCTGTGACAGGTAAACAAAAATATTGAGAGTTTGCTTTCGCGGGAATCGATGCAGTCAAGCGTTTCATGATAACGACATCCGTTCTTGAAATGACAACGTCCGAAATCGAAGTGAAACTAGCCAAGCTAATGGGAACTATGAGTATGACTTGATAATCACATTGTTAAAATACTGTATCTTTCTCGAATACTAAACATTTTTTCCAAATATGACCCGGAACTGTCGAGTTCACTCTAGTATTTAGATAAAAATTTATAATTTATAATATATAGTTTATGCTAAAACACAGATGCAATTATGCCACTTCTGAATTGCCAAGGACATAAGAATCAAAGGCAAGAAGTTAAAATTACGAAGGTTATAAAAGGGTCTGAGGTTGGATATGAGGATTTAACGCTGTTATTTTCCCACCTTAACTCTTTTCCACATACAGACGCTTTCTGGTGCCTCTGCAGCACAAAACCTTTGAAAACATTGTGACCACAGGAGAAATTTCTCACAACAATACTAAAGAAGCCCGAATTCTAAAATTGTCCCTTTGGAATTGAACCTTGAAAAATTGATAGTTTGATTATGTTCATCTTTTGTATGCATTTTCGTTTGAAATTATAGGGGCTACGACTGTCATTGTACGGAAGAAGCTGCAATTGGACTTTCGGGGACCACGCCCTACAACGACCACTGCAACACCTAGCTTGGCCGAGATGGGCCATAGAACTCAAATGTAAGTTTGATATGAATTTATTAATAACCCTTTTCCAATTGCAACAAATTTTAAATAATCTAGGCAAAAATATGAAAAATATCTTAAAATAAAAATTTATTATTAATGAAAAGGGTTCAAAACATTGTTGCATACAAAGATATTATATGAGCAATTTCTCCATTTGACACTTTATTCTCAAAAGTCCTCTACTTGACATGGGAAAGGTTAAACTCTTTAGATGTTTGTTACCAAGAGACCTCTATAACACTCCAGCATACAACAAATCTGCAGCAGGCAACTTTGAAAACATATTGACAAAAATCCCCAGTAAATCCCAATAAGTAAAAGTGTATTAAATTTTATTGAATAGTGATGAAAACATTGCGGCAAAAGGAAAAAATGATCATGATGCAAATTTAAAAATTCACTTCATCTGAAACACCTAGTCTAATTTCCAAAAGAAAAGATAGAAATGGTATGGCAGGGATATTTTATATATCTCTCTGTATTTTACAGTGATAGAAGAAGATACAGAGAAATAGAGTCTGCAGGCAAATTACAGATAAATGGTGTAGTAAGTATTTCTCACCAATGCCAACACCATCAGCAATGAATATCATCAAGAAACTGTAAACAATGTCTCAGTGATCAAGAAATTCAATCATTTTTAGCTTGACTTTTCAGAGAATATGAGAGCTATTGTACTCACCCTGGCATCGGCATCACAACTTTGTTAAGGTTTTGCATGAAAGTATATATATCTTACTATAGCTCAGTTTCGATACTACTTGATGTATTGCATTGAATTTTAATAATTTGAAACTTTCTACAATTCTCCCCAACTATCACACCTATGTTAATAATTAAGTAAGATAACTCTATATCTGCATATAATGCAAATTATGGCTTTTTTTTTGAAAAGTACTTAATGTGGCATTTTGAAAAGCATATACATCAATTGGCTCCCCTATTTCAAGTAGAAATACACAGACAAATCGGAAACTAGATCCCAAATTGTCTCAACCTAACATCACCCACACAAAAAGTACAAAACATCCGAGTCACGATATCTGAATTTTGAAGACTAACATTGAAAATGGCTGTGTAAGAGGTTTATGAGTGGTGAAAATAAAATCTCATGAATACTTGTACAATGGTTCCATCAAGCTTGAATGCATATAATGTGTTTACAAACAATTATATGAATAGACCGTCACATAAACAGTCGTTTACATAACACATATTGAACTATTTCGACCTTGATGCCAGTCTTGTATGTAAACAATCGACCATGCTCTGGCCTCGTGAAAAAGTTGCAGTTACTAATCAGCGGTGGAGTAGTTAAGCGCTCTGGTCTTACTGACAGCTTTTGTAATCGTAATCTATCATATTTCCATTTTCCTTCTGTGACGTCATACTTTGTGACAGGATGCAACAAGAATATTTGGAACTTCTAAACATTTGATTGATAATTTGTAACAGAATTGTTAAATTTTGACTGCTTGATGCTTCTAACTATAAATCATGCTGAGTTATGCCCAACTGCAAAATCTCACAGGACTATACCGGAAAACAATATCGAGTGATCGAAAGATCATATCGAATCATGTAGCAGTGACTCCAATTTGATGTCATATCGGATCAACAGTTAAACCTTTCCACCTGCAGACAAATTGAAAGCATCTGCAGCAGACGACTGTTGAAAACATTGTGGCAAAATAAGAAATTGTTCATAATAAGCAATATCTCCTTTTGCCACATTTTCTATTCTATTCAATAATTGCAATGTCAAATACAGAGATTTGCAATATTTTTGCCCAGACATTTAAAAGTCGTCAGCTGCAAATTTGTTTTTGGGAAAGAGTTACCAATGTGACTTAATTTTCATACTATTTTTTCAGACATATGACTTTACCTCAGATGATTTGAGAGACCTTGGTGAAATAGGTCGAGGAAACTACGGAACTGTAAATAAAATGTTGCATGAAAAAACTGGCAAAGTTATGGCAGTTAAGGTAGGAACCCTAAATATTATGAAAGTCAATTTGCTTATAACAAATTATTTTCAAAAAATAAAAAAGTAAATAAGAAAAAGACTGACCTCTAAGTTGTCGTTGGCAATGCAGTCCTCATGTCAAAACATTGTATCATGTCTGGTTGCTTTAGGTATACTCATCTAGAGGTTACCCCTTTCCCACATACAACAAATCTGAAGCTTATAAATCTTCTCAGTGGAAAAATATAGTCCATCTTTATAAATGAAAAGGTATTTTTATTCTGTTGAATACGTTGTGGCAAAAGGAGAAATTGCTTATTATGAGCAATCTCCACTTTTGCAACAATTTTTTAAAAGACATTTACTGCAGATGTATTTAAATGCATTATTATATTGGAACAGGATACTTGCTGTCTCTTTCGGTATAAGATATAAGTATATTTTTTAGGTCACCTAGAGCCAAAGGCTCAAGGTGAGCTATTCTGATCACTTTTTGTCCGTCCGGCGTCGTCCGTCGTTAACATTTAGACATTTAGATCATCTCCTCCTTAACCACTTGACCAATTTCAACCAAACTTTACAGGAATGTTCCTTTGGTGGACCTCTTTCAAAATTGTTCAAAGATTTAAATTCCATTGAGAACTTTGGTTGCTGCGGCAACAGAAAAGGGGAAAATTGCCAAATCTTAAAAAATCTTCTTGTCCAAAAGTACTGGCCTGATTTGAAAATTATACTGCACAAATGTTCCTTGGGGTACCCTCTTCCAAGATTGTTCAAATATTTCCGATCCGTTGAAAAACATGGCCGCCAGGGGGCGGAGCTTATTTTCCTTATATGTGCATTGTTAAAACTTTAAAAATCTTCTTGTCCAAAAGTACTGGCCCGATTTGAAAATTATTTTGCACAAATGTACCTTGGGGCACCCTTTACCAAGATTGTTCAAATATTTTTGATCGGTTGAAAAACATGGCCGCCAGAGGGCGGAGCCTGTTTTCCTTATATGTGCATTGTTCAAATTTTAAAAATCTTCCTGTCCAAAAGTATTGGCCCGATTTGAAAATTATTTTGCACAAATGTTCCTTGGGGCACCCTTTACCAAGATTGTTAAAATATTTCCGATCCGTTAAAAAACATGGCCGCCAGGGGGCGGATCTTGTTTTCCTTATATATGCATTGTTAAAACTTTAAAAATCCTCTTGTCCAAAAGTACTGGCCTGATTTGACAATTATCTTCCACAAATATTCCTTGGGGCAATCCAAGATTGTTCAAATATTTCTGATCGGTTGAAAAACATGGCTGCCAGGGGCGGAGCTTGTTCTCCTTATATGTGCATTGTTAAAACTTTGAAAATCTTTTTGTCCAAAAGTAAAAGCCCAATTTGAAAATTATTTTGCACAAATGTTCCTTTGGGCACCCTTTACCAAGATTGTGCAAATATTTCCGATCCGTTGAAAAACATGGCCGTCAGGGGGTGGAGCCTGTTTTCCTTATATGTGCATTGTTAAAACTTTAAAAATCTTCTTGTCCACAAGTACTGGCCCGATTGGAAAATTATTTTGCACACATGTTCATTGGGGCACCCTATACCAAGATTGTTCAAATATTTCCGATCCGTTGAAAAAACATGGCTGCCAGGGGGCTAAGCTTGTTTTCCTTATATGTGCATTGTTAAAACTTTGAAAATCTTCTTGTCCAAAAGTATAAGCCCAATTTGAAAATTATTTTGCACAAATGTTCCTTTGGGAACCCTTTATCAAGAATGTTCAAATATTTCCGATCCGTTGAAAAACATGGCCGCCAGGGGGTGGAGCCTGTTTTCCTTATATGTGCATTGTTAAAACTTTAAAAATCTTCTTGTCCAAAAGTACTGGCCTGATTTAAAAATTATTTTGCACAAATGTTCATTGGGGCACCCTTTACCAAGATTGTTCAAATATTAACGATCCGTTGAAAAAACATGGCTGCCAGGAGGCTAAGCTTGTTTTCCTTATATGTGTATTGTTAAAACTTAAAAAATCTTCTCGTCCAAAAGAATTAGCCCGATTTGAAAATAATTTTTCACAAATGTTCTTTGGGGCACCCTCTACCAAGATTGTTCAAATATGTCTGATCTGTTGAAAAACATGGCCGCCAGGGTTGCTGCAGCATCAGAAAGGGGACAAAATGTCCAAGCTTTAACATTCTTCTTCTTTGAATCTGCATTTCTGATTCCATTATAGTTTGGTAGAAATGTTCCTTAGGTGAGCCTCTACAAAGATCGTTCAAGGCATACTGTTTGGTTGAAAAACATGGCAGTCAGAAGGCATCAGAAAAGGGGCAAAATGACAACATTTGGAAATTCCATTTTTAGCTCACCTATGCACGAAGTGCAAGGTGAGCTATTGTGATCACATTTTGTCCGGCGTCCGTCCGTCGTCCGTCGTCCATCGTCAACATTTGAGCTTGTTAACACTCTACGGGCTACATTTTGCATCCAATCTTCATGAAAGTTTATCAGAACGTTCATCTCCATAAAATCTTGGACAAGTTCGAAACTGGGCGATATGAGGTCAAAAACTAGGTCACTAGGTCGAATTGAAGGAAAATCTTGTTAACACTCTGGAGGCCACATTTTCAACTTGAGCATATTGAAACTTTATCAGAATGTTTGTCTTGATGATATGTAGGTCAAGTTCGAACATGGGTCACGTTGGGTCAAAAAGTAGGTCACTAGGTCAGATTGAAGGAAAATCTTGTTAACACTCCAGAGGCCGCAATTTTTGCTTCAGTAGTTTGAAATTTTGTCAAAATGTTTGTCTTACAAATATCTAGGTCAAGTTCGAATATGGGTTATGCCGGGTCAAAAACTAGGTCACTAGGTCAAATTGAAAGAAAATCTTGTTAACACTTTTGATGCCGCATTTTTTGCTGCAGCAGCTTGAAATTTGGTCAGAATGTTTGTCTTAAATATATCTAGGTCAAGTTCAAATATGGGTCATATTGGGTCAGAAACTAGGTCACCAGGCCAAATTGAGGGAAAATCTTGTTAACTCTGTAGAAGCCGCATGTTTTGCTTCAGCGGCTTGAAATTTGTTCAGAATATTGAGCTGAATGATATCTAGGCCAAGTTCGAATATGGGTCATGTCGGGTCAAAAACTAGGTCACTAGCCCAAATTGAAAGAAAATCTTTTTTACACTTTGGATGCCGCATTTTTTGCTTCAGCAGCTTGAAATTTTGTCAGAATGTTTGTCTTAAAGATATCTAGTTCAAGTTCAAATATGGATCATATTGGATCAGAAACTAGGTCACTAGGCCAAATTGAGGGAAAATCTTGTTAACTCTGTAAAAGCTGCATTTTTTGCTTCAGCAATTTGAAATTTGGTCAGAATGTTTGTATAAATGATATCTAGGCCAAGTTCGGATATGGGTCATGCCGGGTTAAAAACTAGGTCACTAGACCAAATTGAAGGGTAATCATGTTAACACTCTGGATACTGCATTTTTAATTTCAGCATGATAAAACTTTATCAGAATGTTTTTCTTGATGATATGTAGGCCAAGTTTGAATATGGGTCATGCTGGATCAAAAACTAGGTCACTAGATCAAATTGAAGGAAAATCTTGTGAACACTTTGGATGCCGCATTGTTTGCTTCAGCAGCTTGAAATTTGGTCAGAATGTTTGTCTGAATTATATCTAGGTCAAGTTCAAATATGGGTCATATTGGATCAGAAACTAGGTCAATAAAGGAAAATATTGTTCAAACTCCGGAGGCCGCATTTTTACTTTGAGCAAGTTGAAACTTAGTCAGAATGTTGTCTTGATGATATCTAGTCCATGTTGGAATATGGGTCATATCAGGTAAACAATATAGATCACTAGGCCAAATGAAGGAAAGTATTGTTAACACTGTGGAGGTTGCATTCAGAATAATTGTCTTGATGTGTTTTGCATTGCAGTACATTGTATAATTAAGGTGAGCGATCCAGGGCCATCATGGCCCTCTTGTTTTAAGTTCTTGTCTGATATTAAGGAAATTGAATATAAATCCTACTTCAGTGATCCTCTACATTTAATTTGTTCAAGCTGTTTTGATTAGTTACAAAATCAGGCAACCTCGCGTCATCACAAAAGGGGTAAATTGAACTTTTAGCTACAAATGACAACTCCTACCATTCCACTTGACCAATTTCAACGTTACTTCACAGGAATGTTCCTTTGATGGTCCTCTTTCAAAATTGTTCAAATACTTGCATTCTGTGTAGAACCTTTGTTGCTGCAGCATTAGAAATTGAGAAAGCTCTTGTTAGATTTCAAGATAAAAATGGCTTTTACTGATAAACTATTTCTTTAACTGAGTGTCCACTCCTTGCCGTTTCATTTGAACTCCTGATCAAATTTTCACAGATATTTTCAGTTAAATATTTGCTTCTAATTAACTATCATTCAGGTGATCGATTTAGGGCCAACATTTTTTATGTTTCTATTCTTTTATTTACCAATAACATTTTGAGATAAAATGGTGAAAATAATCACTATTTGAAACAGTGATATTATCGGGTTATAATCCACTGTAATTTCTCAATAATCCATTAAAAAGCATATATTAAAAAGTAATTTCAGTGAGTGAAATATGAATGTGATCAATATTTTTGTTTTTGTATAATATTAGCCTAATCATAGGAAAACCATCCTTTAGGTCTGACCAGTGAATATCTAGAGCTCTGAATCTAGTGAGAGGTATAGCTGATTAAAACAAATACAGCTAAAACTTACTGTAGACAAATGCAATCTGATTTTATGTGCTGTTAATAACAAACTACAAATCTGCTGCAGACGACTTAAACAACATCTTGGCAAAAATATGGAAAGTCTGTGTATATGAAAAAAAGAGAGTTGAAGAGATTGTGGTAAAAGGGGAAATCGCTCATCATGAGCAATTTCTCCAGTTGCCACAATGTTTTCACAAAAGTTTCTACTGCAGAAGGGTCAGAAAGCATCTGTATGATGGAAAGGGTATTTTACAACTGTCAAAAGTGTTTATTTATATGACTAGGCTCATACGTAAAACTTTTTTTTTCAGAGAATACGTTCAATAGTAGATGAAAAAGAACAACGACAGATGCTAGTAGAGTTAGATGCAGTAATGCGAAGCAATGATTGTATTTATATTGTCCAGTTTTACGGAGCTCTTTTCAAAGAGGTGAAGTAACATTTATATGCTTGTGACATTATATCAAGAATCTTATATATCAGAAGAAATTAACCCTTTCCCTCATATAGATGCTGTCTGACGCCTCTGCAGCAGACGGCTTTTTGAAAACATAGTGACAAAAGAAGAAATTGCACAAAACATGTAATTTCTCCATTTGGCACAATGTTTTCCACTTTTTGTCATAGGTTATCCATTCAATTACAGAGATTTTCCATTTTTTGACAAAATATGTTAAAGTCATCGGCTGCAGAATTGTCATATGAGGGAAAGGGTTAAATCTTGCCCATATATCTGCTGCAGCAACTTTTAGTACAGCTTGGCATAAATTTGGAATATTTCTTAAAATAAAAGTATTATTATTTAATTGAGATAAAACATTGTGGCAGAAGGAGAAAATGCTTATAGAGCAATTTGTATAGAGAAAATATCAGTATTGTAATTATAGATAAAATGAGTGAAATATACAAGAGTTTTACATGCAAGTTATCTAGTCCTCCTCATATTACTGATGCTCATTGATTTTTTTCAATTGTGAAAAAGTTCAAAGTTTGAAAACCAATTGTCAAGTCACACTAGCTATACAGTAATGTTAAGGATTATTGATCCACAGACCCTGAGCTTGATTTCTAGCTTGGCAATTTTCTTTTTCCGGCGAAGTACAAAAAATTATTTTGACTAGCATCATTTGTCTAAAAGTGGCCTGTTGCCTCTGTAGAATTTGTGTGGAGAATTGGTGTGAGAGAGTAACACAAACAAAAGTGAATAAACTTGTGTGATATAACTGAAATACTCTTGAAAAAAGATGCATCCCCAGTCTCACCAAGAGTCTTCATGTGACATTGGTCTAAATACATAGTCTGACAAAAAAGAAAGTTTAGCAGCAGTATTGCAGAATATCGATGGTTTCATGCAAAACGGTTGTAACTACATCTTGAATAAGATGTACTTACAACCGTTTTGCATGAAACCCTCAAGATGTTGCTCTAAATGATGCGGAATGGGGGAGACAATAAGACACCAAATGGCCAGACAAACCTCTTATAAAAATCCCTTTCCAACATACAACAATTCAGATGACTTTGAAAATATCTTGAAGAAAATATGAAAAAAAATATCTATAATTAACCCTTTCCCTCATACAACAATTCTGCAGCAGACGTGTTTGAACACATTTTGTCAAAAAATAGAAAATCTCTATAATTAAATGGATAAACTATGACTAAAAGAGGAAAACATTGTGGCAAAAGGAGAAATTGCTTGTTTTGAGCAATTTCTTCTTTTGTCACTATGCTCTCAAAAAGCTGTCAGCTGCAGAGGCGTCAGAAAGCGTCTATTTGAGGAAAAGGGTTAAAAGGTAACATTGAATAGAGTTTAAAACATTGTGGCAAAATGTGAAATTGCTAATTATGAGCAATTTCTGATTTTGCCACAATGTTTTCAAAAGTCATCTGCTACAGATGCGTATACATGTGGGAAAGGGTTACCCATATATCAATATCTAACCAACCAATAGAATAACTCTTAACAAATTCCGTCTTTTTCAGGGTGACTGCTGGATATGTATGGAACATATGGATATTTCTTTAGACAAATTTTATAAATTTATTTATGGACATTTAAATTCCTCTATACCAGAAGACATTCTGGGGAAAATTACTGTAGCAGTAAGTATTTTAATTTTTAACCCCAATTGCATGATATATGCTAATATTACTCTCTTCCAAACTGAAGAAATATGGAGAAACGATTGGAATATTTGCACAATTGAAAATTGATAATTGATTCCAAAAAGTTATCTGCTTCAGATGTATTAAAATATTACTTGCAGGGAAAATATAAGGTTATTGTTGGAACCATAGTATTACAAGTACAATTGTACTATAAATTCTTGAGTACAGGATAAATATGCCAATTTTAGATTATTTATTTAAATGCGCTCCCGCTTTGAAAGCTCTGTTTTTAGCTCACCTAAGCACGAAGTGCAAGGTGAGCTTTTGTGATCACTCACCGTCCGGCGTCGTCGTCTGTCCGTCTGTTAACAATTTCCTACAAATGACTTCTCCTACTAAACCAATGGACAGATTTCAAAATAACTTCACAGGAATGTTCCTTAGGTGGTCCTCTTTCAAAGTAGATCAAAGAATTTTATTCCAAGAAGAACTTTGGTTGCTGCGGCATCAGAAAAGGGGAAAATTACCAAATCTTAAAAAATCTTCTTGTCCAAAAGTATGGGCCCGATTTGAAAATTATTTTGCACAAATGTTCCTTGGGGTACCCTCTACCAAGATTGTTCAAATATTTCCGATCCGTTGAAAAACATGGCCGCCAGGGGGCGGAGCTTTTTTTCCTTATATGTGCATTGTTAAAACTTTAAAAATCTTCTTGTCCAAAAGTACTAGCCCGATTTGAAAATTATTTGACACAAATGTTCCTTGGGGCACCCTCTACCAAGATTGTTCAAATATTTCCAATCCGTTGAAAAACATGGCCGCCAGGGGGTGGAGCTTATTTTCCTTATATGTGCATTGTTAAAACTTTAAAAATCTTCTTGTACAAAAGTACTGGCCCGATATGAAAATTATTTTGCACAAATGTTCCTTGGGGCACCCTTTACCAAGATTGACCCGGCCGGGTAGCTCAATTGGTAGCGTATCTGACTCGTGATCTGGAGGTCACGGGTTCGATACCCGGTTGCGGCGACATTCTTTCGGGCGATGTTTTCCATTGCCTCTCACCTCTGATCTATGTGAGAAAGTAGTCAGTGGCTTCGAAAGAATGTTGTGTAAGTACTGGTGTGGGAAAGCCAGGAAAACATGGATAGGTGCACTGACCGCCGTGATATGACCAAAGCTGTTGAAAGCGGCGTTAAACTCCAAACAAACAAAACTTTACCAAGATTGTTCAAATATTTCCGATCTGTTGAAAATCATGGCCGCCAGGGGGCGGAGCTTGCTTTCCTTATATGTGCATTGTTAACCCTTTCCCTCATATAGACGCTTTCTGATGCCTCTGCAGCAGACAGCTTTTTGAAAACATAGTAACAAAAGAAGAAATTGCACAAAACTTGCAATTTCTCCTTTTGTCACAAGTTACCGTATATCCTCAGCCATAAGTCTACTTCGGCCATAAGTCGAGGGTCCATTTTGACCCCAATTTCGGTGGTTTTGAGGTTACTCTCAGCCATAAGTCGAGGGTCGACTTTTTAAAAATTTCGGACCAGTGCTATCATGAAATATTAAATTTTTACCATTTTTTTAACAAAAGTTGCCATAAAAGAAGTGGAATACGTTACTGAAATAAATGTGTTTTTTTTCATTAAAGAAAATAGTATTTATTTCATTAATTTTCACATCCCATATTGCAACTTTTGTTAAAAATATGATTAAGTTTAAGTTTTATGATTCTAACCGTAAAGAACACTTCATATAATCCAGTCATATTTAACTTATAATTGTAAAGTCAGATTCCAATACACGACACGCTGTCCTACATTCTACACAGGGGACAGGTGCAGATTACGTCATGCGTTAGCAACCACCCTAGATACGGTCGATGAAATTGGAAAGCAGTTTAAAAGTTAACCACTTAGGCCAATATCAAATAATCTTGTGTTTTACACTACATTTATGCAGTAATTCGTCACGATATATAATTGATTTGGACATTAATTACGTCGTTGTAATTTGTTAACTGAAAGTAAACTTTGTTGATTAGTAATGATTGTTTAACCAAACACGGGAATAAAGTGGAGTAAATAAATAACACAAACACGGGATTGGGGGGAAACATGAAAATGGAATATATATGGAAGTGTGAAGGCATTTAATTATCGCTTTATTGTAAGCTATCTAATCAGACGAATAATAATTTTGATTGGCCTCGTTAGACCACGTGTCCGTTGCAGTCGAGAATTCGTGTCTTTGATGTTTACACAAACTGTGAAATAAAAACAAGAATTAAACATGTCTTTAGAAATAAAGAAACCTACAATTTGTGAAATTTGGATTACTTTTAATTATAAGATGGTAAGATTTTTATAATTATAAAAATCAATGTTCGTAAAAAAGTAACTTTATATTCCAACACAAAACAATCTAGGATTTTTACCCAACTTCCCCCAAAACTTCTCCGAAATTCTCTTTTTTTCTTAATTTGACTTTGTCATTCAGCCATAAGTCGAGTCCCTACTTCAACACCAAAAATTGAGTCTCAAAAACTCGACTTATGGCCGAGGATATACGGTATCCATTCAATTATATAGATTTTCCATTATTTAACAAAATTTGTTCAAAGTCGTCTGCTGCAGAATTGTCGTATGAGGGAAAGGGTTAAAACTTTAAAAAAATTCTTGTCCAAAAGAACTGGCTTGATTTGAAAAACATGGCCGCCAGGGGGCGGATTGTAAAATCTTTAAAAATCTTCTTGTCCAAAAGTACTGGCCCGATTTAAAGATAATTTGGCACAAATGTTCCTTGGGGGACCTTCTACCAAGATTGTTCAAATTAATCCAATCCATTGAAAAACATGGCTGCCAGGGGTGGGGCTTGTTTTCCTTATATGTGCATTGTAAAATCTTTAAAAATCTTCTTGTCCAAAAGCACCTGCCTGATTGAAAAATTATTTGGCACAAATGATCCTTGGGTGACCTTCTACCAAGGTTGTTCAAATAAATCTGATCCATTGATAAACATGGCCACCAGGGGGCTGCTTGTTTTCTTTATATGTATAGAGTAAAAACTTTGAAAACTATTGAAGTTCTATTAAATCAGGTGAGCGATATAGGGCCATCATGGCCCTCTTGTCTACTTGCACCTTTTGTTTCTTCAGACGTTTAAATATTTAATACTTAAGGGGTAATATTTTTTATCCAAATTCCCAGAGATCTTTTCAAAAGATTTGTCTCTATCAAATCGAATTTGAAACTGAAACATGTTAGGTAAATAACTAGGCTACAAGGTCAAATGTTAGGTAAATAACTAGAGGTCACATTTCTTTATTAAATATTCATGAAATTTTGACAGACGATTTGTCTTCATCAAATCTTTGTCACATTTGATACTTGATCTTTTAGGGTAAAAAACTTGTCACCAGGTCAACTCTATGAAAAAACCCATGTCAAAGCTTTTGATGCTACTTTTTTTATCTGACCTTTATGAGATGTTTTCAGAGAATTTGTTTTTTTCAAGAACTGTGTCACCAGGTTAATACTTATGTGAGTCATATTAACTCTTGTATATTTACTCTTATCTATAAATTATATTCTCTCTCATTTCAGACTGTGAAAGCTTTAAATTATTTAAAGGAAAAATTAAAGATAATACACAGAGGTAATTTTTTCTTTTCTTATTTTTGCTTGTTGGGACTGTTTCCCCATGAGAGCTTAGGTTGTCACTGTCATTGCCGTTGGCCAAAGCAGCAGCATAAGGAAAATGTTCAAATTTCTTTTTACAATCAAGCCTGTCCTAAACAGAGTTTTGCCTTCCCTTGCCAGATATTGTTTTGTATGGTTGAAATGTTTGCCAGTTAAAGACAATAGCTTTAAACTCATCATGGTCAAACAGTTCTAATGCTCTTCTTGGAGTCTTAAGAAAAGCAGAAGTGCAATTGCAAAAAAAAAACCACTCTAACATAACGATATCACATTGGGTTTAAGGTCATTAGTTCTGTTCACAAGCTATTCACACCAGTGCTTGCACTAACTTTCTGAAACAGGAAGTCCCGACTTCCTGGGTCTAAATTTTGAAAGTCCTGGTCATAATCTTGGAAGTCCCATGTGCTGCGTTGGCATTCCACATCTTGCACTTGATTCCCTTTGTTTTGTTTTTTAAAGACATTATCAGAAAAGAAGCAAATTGTTACAAAAAGCTTATATTGCTCCTTTGTAAATAATGTTATTGTTTCAGTTTCTTTCATTACACTTTTAAACCAGTAAGTGTTTTATGCGATCTATTATGCTCAGTACTGATTATGCTATCTTCTAGTCACATGTCATGATCTATCTAGCATAAAATTTATCAAAAAGATTGGCTTGGCCATGATTCATTAGATTCACATATATCATGAATCATGTTCTCATACCACATGCATTGTGGAAAAAGAAATGATTTCTGATATTGAGACTGTCTGCAGTGCTTTCATTTTAAACACCAGTAAATGAACTATTCTGCAGTGAGTTGTATTAACAAAACACATACTAAACTCTTACAATGATAACATTTTAAAACAAATAAGTACAAGTACAATGTAATACTTTCTTGAATGACATTACCATGAAAGTAGAAAAATGCACGAAAACCCATTACAATATTTATTTTCTCCTTTCGTCTTCAATAGTTCTTATCTTCTAAAAAGAAATTAACTAAAATGGCCAAAAATGTTATTTAGTTGTATAGGCAAGTCTTTAATTGTTCTCCCCTACGCTGCTTGAAATGAAAAAATAGTATTGATTGGTGTGAAGTCGTTATCGGGTGTCAAATCTGGAGTTGGGTGGGGTACGGATTCTCGATAGTGATTGGCTTAAATCTACCAATTGATAACTCCCACTGTCCATCATTGACACTTAATCAAACACAATACACAATGATTGCAGAATAATTACACACGATTTCAACTGGAAGTATACGCCCTGTGTTTTGATTGCCGGCGTATACCCTTAATTCCTGGACGTAATTGGACGTCTCCCTTGTCAATTTTGGGCGTGCGGGAACGCTTTTCGGGCGTAAAAACGTACAATAAGTCTATTAACGTGAGCGCTGATTCATACACATAGATAAAAAGATATTGTGGTAAAGGGAAATTACTTAGAAAATATTCCTCTCATGTCATCTCTTGCAGTTTTCCAAAGGTAGTTAGTTATAAATGGAAACAATTTTATCATAAACCATTTTTGGCCGGGTTGCTCTAGCAATTCCGGTCTATAGATTGGCGATGTCTGTCCGTCTGTCTGTCTGTCTGTCCGTCAACATTTTGGTTAAAGTTTCAGGTTGAGGCAAAATCTCAGTACTGGAAAGGGTTTCAAACTTGAAACTTTGCATGAAGGTAACCAGTAACAAGTTCTATTGATTTCTATGGTTACTTTGACCTTGGTCTGTGAATTTTCAAGGTCAAATTGCCGACAATCCGGCCTTACGGTCTTCAGCAGTTTCTTGTTAATCCTTAGACTGATATTTTAAACATTGGAACATAAGGTAAAGAAAGCATAAGTCTGTGAAAGATTTGAAAACATTTAGGGAAAAAGAGATATAGCCTGACCATATTTCCTTTTATTTTCTTGCACAGTAATCAAAATTATCTATATCATGGAGAGCGTTAGTCTTCAAGCAATGTTATACAGAAATTAAAAATTGTTTTGTATTTTCAGATGTGAAACCTTCCAATATATTATTGGATCGCCAAGGCAATATAAAATTGTGTGATTTTGGTATATCTGGTCACTTAGTAGATTCCATAGCAAAAAGTAGAGATGCAGGCTGTCGACCATATATGGCAGTAAGTTGTGTTGTTTATTTACCCAATCATTGGCAATTCTAATAAGTGTACGTTTCCTGGATATACAAACTGTAGCCTTTTCAACATACAACAAAAGTCTGCAGCATATAGTCTATAGATAACAGTTGAATTATTGAATAGAGTTAAAAAACCTTGTAATTATCATTTTCTCTATTTGACACAATGTTTTCAAACGTCTTCTACTGCAGATGTATCAAATGTGTCTGCATGCGGGAAAGGGTTAATAACAAGTGAACTTTTAAGATTGTTTATTGAATAGAAGAACAGAAGCTTTATACTTAATAGACTTGAACACATATGGTTCATCATCAAAATAATTACAATATATATACATGAACATATTAGAACAATATAACATAATTTAAGGATGAATAAACACTGTAATTCAATTATGTTGCCAGTGTTACGAAACCAATTATTTACCTGTAAAACATTTTAGAGAAATTTTGGAAATTATTAAATCGGAGTGGATAATATTTTGGGAATAGTAAAATTGAGTACTTCAAGCAATACGTGTATATTCTTTGACCAAAAGAATATTAAGTTATTTCTGCTGTAAAGGTGTTGCCACGTCGGGGAAACTGATTGTGTGTCCCCTGCCTTAGCAGAAGACACTTCTATGTCAGTGCATAACACTAATTTGGTTATAGAAACTGGGTTCAGGCAACACATGTTTTCCATCAAACTCTCATGCAGCTCCTTTTTCTAAAAGAATTATATTTTGACTAGAAGAGGACAACATGGTAAAGGCAATTTATGTCATAAAATGTAATAGGTTGTAGATAAAAGTTTTAACAAAGTAGAAAAAGTAAATTGTGGATATATGCAGTTAGTGAGTCCTTCCAATTCTGTGGGAAAGATAAAAACCCACTTTATATCTTTAACTTGTTCCATCTTTGACTTCTATCTTAGTCGTTAAGTAAATATGTAGTTGGGGCAATATCATCTGAAAACCTGAATAACTAGTATTGGGTTTCTTTTACTAAGTTTTAGTAAACAGCTTTTAATGTAACTGAATTCCAGTTTCGTTGTTGCCTTTGGACATACATAATTAGTGTAGATAAAGATCAGTCTGAGTAAATGTCTGATCATTACCTGCAATAACAACATTTATTTAATGGTCAACTGAACAATCTTCCATTAAAGAGTAAAGCAAATGGTCCTAGTAACTGTAGGAATATGTGGACGGATCCAGAGTGATAATGAGCAATTTCTACCTTTGCCACAATGTTTTCAAGTCTATTCAATAAACATCCTCTTGAATCTTGATCATAAAGATTTGCAATATTTTGGCCTGTATGTTTTCAAAGTTGTCTGCTGTAGATTTGTTGTATATGGGAAAGGGATAATAGAAATGTGTTCATGTTATGAAAAACAGCAATGAGATAAGACAAGAAAATTTGTATGATGTATGTTTGTATTTCAGCCTGAGAGGATAGATCCCCGTGCTTCCAGTCGAGGTTATGATGTCCGCTCAGATATATGGAGTTTAGGAATCACTCTGGTAATGCATTTATTATCACAACAACATTATTTATAGTAACAACATCTCAAAATATTGAATTATTCAATTGAATTGTCTGTGGAACAAACACAACAATGACTATTTTGTTGATTGATTGAGGTTTAGCCTTTCCCAATTACAGATGCTTTCTGACGCCCCTGCAGCAGTAGACTTTTGGACTCATAATGAGCAATTAATCCTTCTATCACAATGTTTTCAACTTTATTCAACAATTGCTTTTTCATTTATAGAGTGTCCACATTTATGACAATGTTTTCAAAGATTTTTCGGTTTGTCACAATGCTTTAAAAAGATGTCTGCTGTAGAGGCTATACTTGGGAAAGGGTTAACCCTTTCCCTCATACGACAATTCTGCAGCAGACGACTTTGAACATATTTTGTCAAAAATAGAAAATCTCCATAATTGAATGGATAACCTATGACTAAAAGTGGAAAACATTGTGTCAAAAGGAGAAATTGCTCGTTTTGAGCAATTTCTTCTTTTGTCACTATGTTTTCTAAAAGCCGTCTGCTGCAGAGGCGTCAGAAAGCGTCTATATGAGGGAAAGGGTTAAATAAAAGAAAAACTGTGAGTCTAGAGATTACTCCATAATATAATTTTCTGTTACTACTAAGATTGACCCAGTAAAGAAATTCTATGTAATACTAACACAAATATGAGAACATTCCAGTGACAATATGCAGATAAGCTGTTCATATACTGGCTAATTTGCAGTCAAGCTTCTCCTGAGACATTAACCCTTTACCTCATATAGACGCCTTTGCAGCAGACAGATTTTTAAAAACATGTCGACAAAAGAAGAAATTGCTCAAAACAAGCAATTTCTCACTTTGTCACCATGTTTTCAACACTATTCAATTATTGAACTTACATTTATAGGGAGTTTCAAAGTTCTTTTGGGTATGTTTCAAAGTAGTTTGCTGCAGATTTGTTGTATGTGGGAAAGGGTTAAAAGTAAAGGAACCAGTATGCAAATACACATCCCACTCCACTTTAACATGCAGTTTACAAACCATTTCTCTGTCTGCAAATTTATACCTTGCGATTTACATGTATTTTCAGATGGAGTTAGCCACAGGTAGATTTCCATACCCAAAATGGAACAGTGTGTTTGACCAGCTCACTCAAGTGGTACAGGGGCCTGCTCCTCAACTCTCTGTTTCGGAAGGGCGATTTTCTGAAGATTTTGTAAATTTTCTTAACACATGGTAGGTTGTATTTTGTGTTATTTAAACTATAATTAAAGATGATAAAGAGTTATAGTGATTTTGTTGCATCAGAAAACTATTATGTTCTATACTATTAAGTAAATTTAATTCACACTTAGCCCTTCCCTGCATACAGACACTTTCTGACGACCCTGCAGCTGACGACTTTTGAAAACATTGTGACATAACGAGAAATCTCGCCTTTTGCCACAATGTTTTCAACTAAATTCAATAAATATACATTATTTTTTATAGATATTGACAATATGTGTTTTCAAAGTTGTCTATTGCAGATTTTTTGTATGTCGTAACAAATCCTCTTCATTAACCCTTTCCCACATGCAACAAATCTGCAGCAGACGACCTAGAAAACATAGTGTTAAAAAATTGACAAATCTCCATAAAAGATAGCTTAATTGTTAAATAAAGTTGAAAACATTGTGGCCAAAGGAGAAATTGCTCATGATGAGCAATTTCACCTTTGGCCGCAATGTTTTCAAAAGTCGTCTGCTGCTATTGCGTCAAAATGCTTCTGCAGTTGGGAAAGGGTTAACAAGTGATGGTATAGTAGCAAAATGTGTAACTGCTAATAGAGGAAAATAAATTGATCAAGAGTGAGATAAAACTGCAAGGAGTTGATATATAGCTAATCAGTAAAGGACATAAAAGAGGACCACTTTAGGAACATTCCTGGGAAGTTTGGCTGATACTAAGTATATTACTTAACAAGGATTGTTGGTTATTCAAATTATGTCTACCAGAGACTGGGCTGTTTTGAAAATAATCTATTTATGATTAAATCAACAAATGTTATCATGTATCCTTGTTTGATTTTTTCAGTTTAACTAAAGATGAAAAACATCGACCCAAGTATAACAAATTACTGGTAAGTGTCATAATTAACCCATTTCTGTTTATATGTTAACAGCCCATGAAAAGATAACTTTATAAACCAGCAGAAACCCTTAATCGATACAGATGATGCCTCTTTAAGATTTAAAACATTTTGAAATCAGGATAAATTGATCATAATTAACATTTTCTCCATATCCATTCATGTTTCTTCAACCCTATATCAAAATTTTACTTCCAATTTATATATTTTATTTCTCATATTTTCAAAGCAACCTCTTAAAATGTCATATCTGATACATGATTTACATTTTTTGTCTCATACCAATGGCAAATGGAAAGCCATCATTCCATTTATGTTTCCATATGTAACCAGACTTGTTGCATAAACTATTTGTGAAAGTTCAAAGCAAATTAGATTATTAGAAATACCAGATTAAACCTTTCCTGCTTCCAACTCCATTTGCAGTTTACTTTTGAAAACATTGTGGCAAAAGGCAAAATTTCTCATTTGACCACAATGTTTTCAACTCTTTCCAAATATTATTCTTATATTAAAGTCTTATATTTATAGAGATTTTCCATTCTTTTGGCAATATGTTTTCATAGTTGTCTGCTGCAGATTTGTAGTACTTGGGAAAAGGGTTAATATGTAGCTGTGGTTTCTTTTTGTTTTTTTCTTATGATTGCCGTCTCCTTCTTGAATCATGCTCCATGTAATTTTACTGTTTGGCAGTTTGAAAGTTGACCATTATTAGCATTTGAATCTTGTTTTTTTGTTTCAGGAAGATGCATTTATTCGACAATATCAAGAAGTGGAGGTCGATACTGCAACTTATTTTACCAGCATTCTAGATCAAGTAAAAGACTCTTCTCAATTAGAGCAATCCCAATCGTCATAACAACAACGGTCCTCTAGCAACTGTAACTAACCTACACATCGCATACAGCATAATAACAGTACAACGTCGCTACCATAGTTGTGTGTATTTTTGCTCTAAATATGTATATCAATGAAGACCTGTGAAACTGCATTAACCGTATACCCTGTAAATCTAATATATTTGACATTATATTCATCTGTAGACTCTGGAAAACATTTAACCCTTTCCCTCATATAGACGCTTTCTGACGCCTCTGCAGCAGACGGCTTTTTGAAAACATAGTGACAAAAGGAGAAATTGCACAAAACGTGTAATTTCTCCTTTTGCCACTATGTTTTCCACTTTAAGTCCTATGTTATCCATTCAATTATGGAGATTTTCTATGTTTTGACAAAATACGTTCAAAGTCGTCTGCTGCAGAATTGTCGTATGAGGGAAAGGGTTAAGGAAAAGGTTGCATTGCTTTATACAAGCAATTTATCCTTTTCATGCACAATGTTTTCTGCAATGTCTGGAATTATTATTCCTCATTTCTAGATGATGTATTTGTCTATGTAGATTGTTTTTCAAATTAGAAGAAAATAAATCCATTTCCATGGTACAGACAACATTTTACTCCTTTGCAGAAGAGGATTTTTGAAAATCAAGTTACTAATAACGGTTCCCTTGTCCGGTTTTTCAAAGCATACAACTATATAATAACTAGTAATCAGTTAAAACAATATATCTCTAAGTTGATTGATATAAAGTATCTGATAGTTCTATAGTTCTAGTGTTGAGCAAAGCAATCCTGAAAAAACATTGAAGACCAAAATCTGCCTGCACAGACAATATCAAACTATGATAAAATGTCACTCACTATAATGAGTGGATATGAACTTTGGAACCAGTTTAGATTCACATCAGCCTGTGTATCTGATCTATACAGAAACTTGCAGGATAACAAGTCGCATGAATTCATTCGAGGTTTATATGCCATATCACTTCAGAAAAACACTGTTTTAACCCTTTCCCACATACTACAATTCTGCAGCAGACGACTTTTAACGTATTTTGTCAAAACATAGAAAATCTCCATAATTGAATGGATAACCTATGACAAAAAGTGGAAAACATTGTGGCAAAAGGAGAAATTGCACGTTTTGTGCAATTTCTTCTTTTGTCACTATGTTTTCAAAAAGCCGTCTGCTGCAGAGGCATCAGAAAGCGTCTATATGAGGGAAAGGGTTAATATGTTATAACTTATATAGCATCTATGGATCCCAAAAACTTTCTATGATTGCTCATAGCATCAATTTACACGTTCCCTGTATTTCAAACTGTACTTTAAACTTTCCAGATGTTGCCTTATCCCAACATGAATTAACCCTTTCCCATCTGCAGTAGATGACTTTTGAAAACAT
Organism: Serripes groenlandicus; assembly: GCA_031761405.1. Classification (NCBI taxonomy): domain Eukaryota; kingdom Metazoa; phylum Mollusca; class Bivalvia; order Cardiida; family Cardiidae; genus Serripes; species Serripes groenlandicus. The sequence goes on from JASEVX010000004.1 coordinate 96,401,400, forward strand.
TGTGGAAAAAGGAGATATTATGAGCAATTATTCCTTTTGTCACAAATATTTTTAACTCTATTCAATAACTATACATTTACTTTCATATATAGAAATTTTCAATCTGCTTGCCTAGATGTAGAAGTCATCTACTGTAGATTTGTAGTATGCCGGAAAGGGTAAAAAGAAGACAACTCTCAATATCATGTCAGCTAGATTGTTAACACTTATCATATCACTTATTTGTTGACATTTGTAAATATCAAAACATTACAAAGTAATATTTTGACAAAAATAATTGTTGTCCAATATTAATATGTTTATTTGTAGTAATATTTGACTTAGTTGTTTCAAGGATATGTAGCATAAGATAACTGTTTATCCCTTTCCAACATACAACAAACCTGCAGCAGATGACTCTTTAAAGGAAAGTATTATTTTTGATTTATTTTTTTTAAAAACTTTGTTGGAAAAGTATAATTTGCTTATTATGAGCAGTGTATCCTTTTGCAACAATGTTTTAAAAAAAAAAGTCTGCTGCATGTAAAAATAGTCTACATATGGAAATGGGTTAAAAGAACTTAATTTCTTTATACCTTCAATATTTTTGCAGCAGAAGAATCTAAAAAATGCATTGGTAAAGTAAACATTTAGTCTCTCATAAATGCACAACATCATGTCCTAGGTTGATGCACTGCAGTTAAGTGTGTTACTTAGCAATGACTATAGTAACTGGGATGGTCCTTACAATGCCCTGTGACTTGAAACAGTATTTGAAAACATTTCAACACAGGAAGTAGATCTGATTAGCTATTATTTCATTTCCAGCAAATTCTTCAACCCTTGGAAATTATCCCTTCTCATCTGCTGATGCATTTTGATGCAGACTTCTTGCTGCAGATATGTTGTATGTGGGAAAGGGTTAAGGACCAATAAAAATCCAAATCATGCATTCCCAGTCAGATCAGTGTTCTGACAACCAACATAAATATTCCTTAACCCTTTCCCATAATTAACAAATCTGCAGAAGCGGACATTGAACACCTATAAACAAAAATGTGGAAATTTTCTCTAAATAAATGTCTAGTTAGTGAATTGAGTTGAAAACATTGTGACAAAAGGAGAAATTGCTCACCATGTGCAATTTCTCCTTTTGCTTCCATGTTAACAAAAGTCGTCTGCTGCAGTCTATATGTGGGAAAAGGTAAATGTCTCTTGAACTGGACAATGAAATGTGATGTTGTTATTGATCAGACTATTATATGCAAAGGCTGATACAGAGTTGTACCAGTCACTAATGACCCATAGAGGTTTTTCTATGTGTCAGTTAAACTTTTAATTCAAACAAGAACTGCTTCAAACAATAGAAACATATAATGCAAGTGGAAAAAGAAAATATGCTTGTTAACCTTTTTCCTAATGCCCTAAATTACTTTTTAAAGCATTGTTGCAAAAGTAGAAATTGCTCAGCATTAGCAATATCTCCATTCTCACAATGTTTTAAATGCCTCCTAAGTTCTATATCTTTTATTATTTTTCTAAGAGGTTTTCGAATCCGATGTCTCTAAAAATAATATAACCGGTAAAGAATTGATGGAATCTGTTTATAAAAAAACCTTTCCTACATACAGGTGTCTTTGTAGTAGGTAGCCTTTAAAAACATTCTGAGGAAAGGAGAATTACTCATTATTGGAAGTTTTATCTTTTACCACACACAGCTTTCATCAATATTTACTAAGTATACTCTAAATTTACAAGTTGTTCATTTTTGTGATACAAAGTAAGCCCTTTCCCATATACATCGCAACTGCTGCAGAAGCCTTTGAAAATATCAAGTCGGAATTATGGAAACTCATTATAGATGAAAGAATGAATAAAAACTGAAAAACATTGTGGCAAAAGGAGAAATTGCTCATCATGTGCAATTTCTCCTTTTGCCGCAATGTTTTCAAAATTCGTCGGAAGTTGACTATATGGGGGAATATAAAGGAGTTTTTGTGTTGCCTTGTGTCAGGGCTACACATGGGGATCTGACCTCTGTCCATGACACACTTATCTTTTGTCTGGGAAAAAGAGTTTTCAAAAGCTGTCTGCTTCAGATACATCAAATGTCCTCTGTCAGTGCTGGGACAACTATATACTTATTAGTGGTCCTACGTCAGTGTAAGGGTTAAAACGTTATGATGATGTATGTGTTTTTTTTTTTTAAGAGTCCAGTTAAGCAGATACCTTCCTTAATGTTGCTGTGATCAATGGAACCATAGTCTGTATACTATGTTGGCCTGGTACGGACCTTGATTCACCTGTAGACAATGTTTTACGCACCTGCAAATGGCTTTTGAAAACATTGTGGCAGAAGAAATTTCTTATTATGAGTAATTTTGATTTTCCCAACAATGTTTTCATCTTTCCGTAACGAATCTGTTGCAGATTTGTTGTATGAGGAAAAGGATTAACCTTTCTCAAAAATGCAGATGTATCTGTAGCAGACAACTTTTGAGGACTAGGTTGGAAACCTTGTGAAATATACATAATTGACCCATTAGGACATATTTCCTTTCCCCTCTATGTTTTAAAAACACATCTTACCCAGAGGTTAAATGACCAAGTCCATTTTGAAAAATACATGTCGACTTTCGTGAAAAGTGAAGATACAGATCAACCTGTGCATCCTTACACTTTCTTCTTTTGCCACAATGTTTTCAAAAGTCAACTGCTGCAGATGTGTCTGTAAGTTGGAAAAAGGTCAAGGTCAATGTTCGCCAGAGTTCATTTTATGATTCTTTGCAAATCAGGGACATGTTGGCCGTTTTGCAGTCTGCTTCTTTGTCATTCATCATTCCAGTGCAACTGCTTGTTTGTTTGTCTGTCTATTTCACAATCATGAACTGTTCATTTACTCTTTCTGTATAATAATTCTTTTAATTCTTATTTCCTTTCTCTCCCGAAAGCATTTTCACATCTGCAGCAAAAGAATTTCTAAAACATTCTGACAATATTAGAAATTTCTCAGAATGTTATAATTTGAAGCATAGGGCTTATGAAACTTTGTCAGAAAAGGAAAAATCAGAATGATCAATTTCTCCTTTTCTTACAGATGTTCTGCATATATTAAAATCATGCTTACAAGTTTTTCAGATTTGTTTTCAAGTTGGACTGTATTTCATGTAAACATAAATGTTAGAATGTAACAATCTTTCAACCTGTATATCCTGAATCAATTGCTGTTGTATCATATAAGTTTCTATCTCACATTGTTCATTAAATCGTATTCAAGAAATTCTTGGTAAAAAAACATGCGTTTCAGTCACTTCAATTATTTCTGTATGATATTAACCCTTTCCCTCAAACGACAATTCTGCAGCAGACGACTGAACGTAATTTGTCAAAACATAGAAAATCTCCATAATTGAATGGATAACCTATGACTTAAAGTGGAAAACATTGTGGCAAAAGGAGAAATTGCATGTTTTGTGCAATTTCTTCTTTTGTCACTATGTTTTCAAAAAGCCGTCTGCTGCTGAGGCGTCAGAAAGCGTCTAAAGAGGGAAAGGGTTAACCCATTGACTGCTGCTACCAATTGTACGAAGCCTGTGCCACCAGGAAAGAGCCGTGCCAATTGCACCATCTGACAAGGTTGTCTGCTGAACTCAACATTTTTATCTTGACATTCCTGGAATTTGCTATGGACACTTCCAAATGCAAAGCAGGACACGTAAATTTAAAAGAATCAGCATTAAGAGGTTAATTGATTTCTTGATATGGTATTCTCTATGATAGTTAGAGGAATGGAAAAATCTGGAAAATCAGAATTAGAAGTTTCATAGAATATTTTAAAACATTGTGTGGAAAGAAACTGAGCAATGTTAAACATCTGTAAAAGGGAAAGTGTAAATAAGCATAATTAGTTTTACTCTTGTATAGATTGATTGTTTGTATTTTACAATATAATCTGATTGTGTTATCAAATTATTTAACTATCATTTTTGACTACACAACATCCGTTTTGTCAAGAGATAGTATGAAAAAGATTATCATGATTAACTCTTTACCTGTTAGATAAAGAGTGTAAGACCTTTTTTGCAAAAAACACTTCCGAAAATATTGTTGAAAAATAAACTCCAAAAAAAAAAACACCAGTCAATTTCATTTCCCCATGTTTTTATTTCTATTAAGAAAAATCAATCTTTTAAGACATAACTTTTTTTCTTCAGATGTTTTCAATGCAGATATTACTCTAACAATAGTATTCAAGGTTAAAACTTGAATATGATTTTTTTTAAGTTTATTCCTTTCCCACTTAAAACAAATTTAAAGCAGACGACTTTGAAAACATCTAGACAAGAATATAGAAGAGAAAACATTTGGGCAAAAGTAGAAATTGCTCATTAGGAGCAATTTCTCCTTGCCGCAATGTTTTCAAAAGTTGCCTGCTGCAGATGTTTCAAATTGTATCTGGAACGGGCTAATCTTCACACTGATGATTAACTTGCATGACATGGCGCTCAAAGTGTTTATGTCTCTATTATATGTTGCATATATTTGTTTTATGTTTTGAAAGTGCTGTGTTTCTGTATAATTTAATTGTTCATGATTTTTTATAGTACATGCAGATTACACCAATACATAAAAAATATGCTGTCTTTTATTTCTTACCCCCAGTAGGTATCTAGGATATAGGAACTGTTGCCCTCAAGCTTATGGGTCTCCGAGGCATTCTAGATACCTTTGAATGTTCCCAAAAACCCATGAAATAAACTTTTACTACATTGGCTACAAATTGTACCTAATGCTTGTTTGATCATTCAAGTCTTCATATGATGACAATGTGAAAAGTATTGAATAGTATTTGAGAAAATGGGAATGCTTGAAAGTTGTACATACTTTATAGTAATAAACATTTTCCATAAACAACAAACATCTTTGAAAATGTGTAGCTAAAAATATGTATATATGGAAATATGGAAACATTGTGGCAAATGGAGAAATTAGTTGTTACGATTCATTTCTCCTTTTGAAACAATGTTTTCAAAAATCATTCGCATGAGGGAAACAGTTAAGAGTGACTTACTGAACATTATCCTGAATCAAACTTTTTTAGCAATATCCCTGTAAAGAATTTTATTTTTAAATAAATTATTGTTATTATAGAAGTATGACTCAGAAACATGTACATGTAATTTTTTATTCGGAAAATCTTTCAAAACAATGAGATGCAGGGTTTATGAAAATCACTCCTGTCCAGCAGGTTTTCTATGTGATATTGGTGTACCAATCTGGTAAGAAGGTAAAATCAGAGCCAGGAGACAGCCTTCTACATTTTATATCTTGACCTGGTTCCCAGCTTAACAGGTGTACAGTTCTGCAAAATAAAAAATCTTATTATAGCAATAGAAATTCATAATTAAATACATGTATTTTTAGAATACCTAGAGCCAGGGGTGTAGAAATGGGTAGGGAGGCGGTAAAATCACCCTGGTGCTTAAGCATCCTCACCCGGCAACTTTTTCGGCTTGCCCCTTGTTACCTATTTGGTTAGACCCTTTAACACCCGGCAACTTTAAGAATTTACCCTGCTTCTTCAAATCATTTCTACACCCCTGAGAGCCAAAGGCTCAAGGTGAGCTATTCTGATCACGTTTTGTCCGTCGTTAACTTTTAGCTTTAAACATCATCTCCTCCTAAGCCACAGGACCAATTTCATCCAAACTTCACAGGAATGTTCCTTTGGTTGCCCTCTTTCACAGAACCTTTGTTACTGCGGCATCAGAAATTGAGAAAAATACTCAAACTCTAAAAACCTATTTTTTATCCATAATCCATTTGTCAGATTCAAAGATAATTTGGCAGAAATGTTCTTTGGGCAACTCTCTACAAAAACTGTTTAATACATATGGATTTCGGGTGCGCGGTAATTTGGTCACAGGAAATTTGGTCACCGGAAATATGGTCACAGTACTTCCGTCCACACGGTAATTTGGTCACAGTAATACGGGCACAAGGTAATTTGGTCACAGTAATACGGGCAAAAGGTAATTTGGTCACAGTAACTTGGTCACAGTAATACGGGCACAAGGTAATTTGGTCACAGTAATAAGGGCACACGGTAATTTGGTCACAGTAATACAGGCAGACGGTAACTTGGTCACAGAAATATGGGCACACGGTAATTTGGTCACAGTAATACGGGCACAAGGTAATTTGGTCACAGTAATAAGGGCACACAGTAACTTGGTCACAGTAATACGGGCACAAGGTAATTTGGTCAGTAATACGGGCACACGGTAACTTGGTCACAGTAATACGGGCACAATGTAATTTGATCACAGTAATATACAGACTCAAAGTAATTTAGTCACAGTTAATGCGTTAATGCGTAGCCGGACATTAATCCCGGACGAGCTTCTGGACCCCTGCCCCCCTCCCTGAACGAAATGCCATACTCAGTGAGATCAGAACATCGACCAGCAGAATCATCCTTTCAAACTCTAAACGAAATGATGCCCAGGGTTCAGACCCGTATGTGAGGGCTAGGCGTGGCGTCAGTGTAAGGAGTGTGCCCTATTCTATCAGTGTTCCAAAAGTTTCATCCGAATTGAATAATGCTCAATTGTTCCTTAACATTATAATAACAATATATCGGTGAAACTAATGGATTTTCCCCGAGGTATAGCAAGGACACAGGTATGGTGCTATGTTATGCTATATCTAACACAATCAATGCCATTACGGGCCAAAAGTTAGTTATATAGTAAGACAGGTGAGTACAAAGTGGAAATGGATATTCCACTTAAAGATAAAATGTATATAATTCGGGTCGGAAGTCGCGACTATATGCTCCTCCCGAATTTTTGAGAGCATAACAACTTCTTTCCCTCCAGATGACCGGTGGATTTTGAAGTCCCAGTTCGCCCGTGGTGATTATATATGCATCAAATAATAATAATAATAATATGTAATTATCGATAGTGATTGATCTATTATCAATGCTGGTTATTAATCATATATCGATAACATCACACCAGACCCCCGTGCTCTGCTGGCTCGCACTTACGGTGCTTCACGACCTCATGCCTACGGCGATCGCCGCGGTCATTATACACTGGGAAGCAGAATCATGTTCGGGAAAATATTTATGATCCATATCCGGCACCCCCAACAGAAGTCACTTGACCCCTCCCCCCTTCAGCATGAAAATCCTATCTACTGCCCTCTTCGAATGTCTGCCATCGTCTCGTTATTATTATTAATAATAATTTACTCTTTATTAAAAAATTTTATTATTATATTATTTTTATCATAATAATATGTCCGACATTGTCCTGTCTCACTTTATGTAGCTACCCAATTACCTTGTGCCCTCATTACTGTAACCGAATTACCTTGTGCTCTTATTACTGTGACCAAATTATCTTGTGCCCTTATTACTGTGACCGAATTACCTTGTGCCCTCATTACTGTGACCAAATTACCTTGTGCCCGTATTACTGCGACCAATTTACCTTGTGCCTGTATAACCGTGACCGAATTACCCTGTGCCCTTATTACTGTGACCAAATTACCTTGTGCCCTTATCACTGTGACCAAATTACCTTGTGCCCGTATTACTGTGACCAAATGACCTTGTGCCCGTATTACTGTGACCGAAATACATTGTGCCCTTAATACTGTGACCAAATTACCTTGTGCCCTTATTACTGTGACCAAATTACCTTGTGCCCGTATTACTGTGACCATGTTTCCGGTGACCAAATTTCCTGTGACCAAATTACCTACATTCGGATTTCGTTGACAAACAGGGCAGCAAAGCAAAGCGGCATCAGGAAAGGTGCAAAATGACAAAACTTTATAATTCCATTCTTATTAAAGTTCTTGTTAGATTTCAAGATACAAATGGCTTTTACTGATAAACTATTTCTTTAACTGAGTGTTCACTCCTTGCAGTTTCATTTGAACTCCTGAACAAATTTTCACAGATATTTGCAGTTAAATATTTGCTTCTAATTAACTATCATTCAGGTGATCGATTTAGGGCCATCTTGGCTCCTCTGGTTTCCTTAGTTAACCCTTTCCCTCATATAGACGCTTTCTGATGCCTCTGCAGCAGACAGCTTTTTGAAAACATAGTGACAAAAGAAGAAATTGCACAGAACATGCAATTTCTCCTTTTGCCACAATGTTTTCCACTTTTTGTCATAGGTTATCCATTCAATTATGGAGATTTTCTATGTTTTGACAAAATATGTTCAAAGTCGTCTGTTGCAGAATTGTTGTATGAGGGAAAGGGTTAAAACATGCCATTTACGAAAAAGGAAGGTTATCCAATCTGTTGGTGACATATTGATCAGAATTAAGTTTAAAAGTCGCCAACCTGCAGAGCGCTATTGAAAACATTGTAATAAAAGGAGAAGTTGCTCATGTTTATTAATATGCTCTTTCATTTGACAAGCATTTCAAACTGTCTGGTGCACTGTTCTATATCTCTTGATAATGCAAATATAAGTGACAGTTTGAGACACGAGAACAAGACGCTTTTTCCCATGTTGTCTTCACCACCCACTTTGATTGTTTTATTGAGGTTTTATGCCGTTTTCAACATTATTTCAGTTACATCATGGCCACAGTTCAATTATTCATGATCCCTGGGTAAACAAACCAGTACTAGGCTAGGAAATGTGCCTTGCACAAGGGCACTCCAAAATGACCGTCATGCCACAATCACTCGGCCACGTCGGATTCTTCCATGCACTGAATTTTGGCTGTAGAATTATTTAACCCTTTCCCTCATATAAACGCTTTCGGACGCATCTGCAGCAGACAGCTTTTTGAAAACATAGTGACAAAAGAAGAAATTGCACAAAACGTGCAATTTCTCCTTTTGCCACAATGTTTTCCTCTTTTAGTCATAGGTTATCCATTCAAAGTCGTCTGCTGCAGAATTGTTGTATGAGGGAAAGAGTTAAGTTATAGAATCAAAACCTACCTGTGATCATCTATTTTTACCGATTTTTTAATAAATGACAGAAATTCCTCTAGAAAGTTAAAGCACACATTTGGTTTCCATGGATTATGAAGATCCTGTAACGAGAAAAAAAAGATTAAGAGTTCATTTAGAGGAGTTAACTCTTTCAGCCATACAACGAATTTGCAGCAGACAACTTTGAAATCATCTTGTGAAAAAGTTGGAAATTCTCTTTGTATAAAATTTCAGTTTTAGAATAGAGTTGAAATTACTGTGACAAATGGAGTAATTGCTCATTCTTTCTCATTTTGCCAAAATGTTTTCAAAAGTCGTCTGCTGCAGAGGCGTCAGAAAGCGTCGGTATGTAGGAACGGGTTAAAGATTTGTTTAAAGATTTGTGGGAAATTGTTTATTAATATGAGAAATGTCACCTTTTGTCACATTATTTTTATAAGTCATCTGCATGTGGTAAAGGATTAACCTTAGATAAGGTATTTCATGTTAGAATATACTCAACTTATGTTAAAACCCTATGTTGTAGATACTCACAAGTCACAACCATTGGCTCATGTCTTGAGTACCCTGAACATAGTGTGTGATTGGATGATAAGAGAGATATTGAATGAACAGTTTACCCTCAACATATTGTTTGATTGGATGATCAGAGAGAAATTGTAATGAACAGTTTACCCTCCAAGTAGTGTTTGATTTGATGAAAAGAGAGAAATTGTAATGAACAGTTTACCATCAACACAGTGTTTGATTGGATGAAAAGAAAGATATTGTAATTAACAGTTTACCTGCAACATATTGTTGATTGGATGATAAGAGAGATATTGTAATGAACAGTTTACCATCAACAAAGTGTTTGATTGGTTGAAAAGAAAGATATTGTAATTAACAGTTTACCTGCAACATATTGTTTGATTGGATGATAAGAGAGATATGGTTATTTACAGTTTAACCTCAAAATAGTGTTTGATTAGATGATAAGAGAGATATTGTAATGAACAGTTTGCCCTCAACGTAGTGTTTGATTGCATGAAAAGAGAAATATTGTAATGAACAGTTTACCCTCAACATGGTGTTAATGAACAGTTCACCCTCAGAAAAGTGTTTGATTGGATGATAAGTGAGATATGGGATGAACAGTTCACTCTCAACATGGTGTTAATGAACAGTTCACCCTCAACAAAGAGTTTGATTGGATGATAAGAGAGATATTGTAATAAACAGTTTACCCTCAACATAGTGTTTGATTGGATGATAAGAGAGATATTGTAATGAACAGTTTACCCTCAAAATAGTGTTTGAGTTGATGAAAAGACAGAAATTGTAATGAACAGTTTACTATCAAATTAGTGTTTGATTTGATGAAAAGAGAGAAATTGTAATGAACAGTGTACCACCAACAAAGTGTTTGATTGGATGATAAGAGAGATATTGTAATGAACAGTTTACCCTCAACATAGTGTTTGATTGGATGATAAGAGAGATATTGTAATAAACAGTTTACCCTCAAAATAGTGTTTGATTGGATGATAAGACAGATATTGTAATGAACAGTTTACCCTCAAAATAGTGTTTGAGTTGATGAAAAGATAGAAATTGTAATGAACAGTTTACTATCAAATTAGTGTTTGATTTGATGAAAAGAGAGAAATTGTAATGAACAGTGTACCATCAACAAAGTGTTTGATTGGATGAAAAGAGAGATATTGTAATGAACAGTTTACCCTCAACATATTGTTTGATTGGATGATAAGAGAGATATTGTAATGAACAGTTTACCATCAACAAAGTGTTTGATTGGTTGAAAAGAAAGATATTGTAATTAACAGTTTACCTGCAACATATTGGATGATAAGAGAGATATTGTTATTTACAGTTTAACCTCGAAATAGTGTTTGATTGGATGATAAGAGAGATATTGTAATGAACAGTTTGCCCTCAACGTAGTGTTTGATTGCATGAAAAGAGAAATATTGTAATGAACAGTTTACCCTCAACATGGTGTTAATGAACAGTTTACCCTCAGCAAAGTGTTTGATTGGATGATAAGCGAGATATGGAATGAACAGTTCACTCTCAACATGGTGTTAATGAACAGTTCACCCTCAACAAAGTGTTTGATTGGATGATACGAGAGATATTGTAATGAACAGTTTACCCTCAACATAGTGTTTGATTGGATGATAAGAGAGATATTGTAATGAACAGTTTACCCTCAACATAGTGTTTGATTGGATGATAAGAGAGATATTGTAATGAACAGTTTACCCTCAACATAGTTTGATTGGATGATAAGAGAGATATTGTAATGAACAGTTTACACTCAACATAGTGTTTGATTGGATGATAAGAGAGATATTGTAATGAACAGTTTACACTCAACATAGTATTTGATTGGATGATAAGAAAGATATTGTAATGAACAGTTTATACACCCATGTCCAGGCCTCTGCCATTGTATCTAGTCATTTGTTTTGACAACATGTGATTATATATAGAAATATCACAACAACAGTTCTTATCATTCTACCAAGCCAACTGGCTACCTTTCCACATTATTTAGCCCATTGGTGGAAGACAAATGAAATTAGTCACACGGATCTTGCGGTTGTTGTAATTTTGGATCTTTAAGCCTTTCCCACTGCATTTTGATGCAATAGCAGCAGAAGACTTTTGAATACATTGTGACCAAAGGGAAAATTGCTTATGATGACATCTTTATTTAACAATGGAGATTTATGGAGATTTGTCAGATTTTGTCACTATGTTATCAAAGTCGTCTGCTGCAGATTTGTTGTATGTGGGAAAGGGTTAAGCAGGTTATTGATTGACACAGTCACTTACAATAGCCCTTGTCAATGCCAACAGAACTGTTGGGCTTGAGTCAAATAAATTCAGTTTAAAAAAATGGCAATACATTGTGGCAAAAAGAATTGCTCAGAAGATGCACCTAAATGTGTCTGCATCTTTGAAGGGTTAAATACATGTCAGAGTTATAGAATCAGGTCAAATCACCTCTGTCTTCTCTAAAATATCCAAATTAGTGTTGAAATGGTTTGAAATTCAACCGTTACCTTGACTAAGTCAGGGATCTTCTGTGTGTTCAGATTTTCTAATCTCGTAACAATGCCATCATCTGTTTTGTAGCCACAAACAATTTCAGGAATGCCAACCAAGAAGCTCTGTGCCCACCATTTTATATACTTAAACCTAGTAAAGAAAATACAGAATTCCAAAGGTGTTTTCAACAGTATTTTATTCATATTACAGCCTGGCAGTCTATTCTAACACTTTTGATGGTGTAGTGGTAAGATTGTCCCTTTTTGAAGATCAGGGTTTGATCGATGGTCAAGTCGTATCAAAGACTTAAGATTGTAAGTTATAACTTCTCTCCTAGGTGCTCAGGTTTGCAATGATAGCATTACAACTGATGCTTAAGACTTAGTGTCATTAAATAATATGCCACACTGCAACTTGTATTTTCAAAAGCTGTCTGTTCAGGTATATCTAATGTCTTCTGTGTCAGAGGAAGGGCTAAAACGTTATTGAAACACTGTTCACAAAAGAATCAAGTTTTTCTGAAGTTCAAATAACTGTGAAGACAATCTAGATAAATGAAAGTTAATTTAAAAACACACAGAAACATTCAGCAAAAAGTAAAAATTCTCTTTTGGCATAATATTATCTCAATTTAAGGGAAAGGGGGGTTAACAATTATAGAAAAAAAGTTACATGTTACAAATTTGGAATGCTAACTGCTGAAATTACAAACAAAGCTTTTTATATTATAAAAATAACAACAACAAGAGCATCGATAAATGAATAGAGAACATCTTCTCATACGAACACATATGCCAAGTAAGATTATTCTCAGCGGTACAGATTTCAACACTTTTTTTCCCATAATAGCCACAAGCGACGTTGACCTTTGACCACTGATCATGAGGAACAAGTATGCCAAGCTTGTTATCCTCAGTGGTGCGTTTTTCTATGACCTATAGACAGATGCATGGCATAAACATAACTATTACATTATAAAAGAAAAATACCTTTTTAAACTGACTGACTGTCTGGGATGAGTTATTTCCCTTGTAGTTTTCATTTCCACGTAATGAGGATTTTTATCTGTGCTTATTGCATCAACCTCCCCTGAAAACACTGAAAAAGCAATAAGTTGGGTCTTTATCTGAAATATTTTGATATTTACCAATTGAAAACAAGAAATGAACATCAAAGGATAAAGAAAAAGGAAAATTATATAATTAGCATCTGGAAAATGGATGAGCCCCAGTAGCAACACAAGGGGTTGTGAGTTTGAACCCCAGCTCTGCCAACATTCTTTCCGACATTTGACAAAAGTCACTGTGTCAAGCGTCAATCGTCTTCCATCAACGGGCTAACAGTCTATGTGGAAAAGCAGCCAGTTGCTTGAAAAGATATGACTGAAAAATTGTTAAAAACTGCATTAAACCCCAATCAATCTGGCAAATGGTGTCTTATTGACTCTCCAAAACAGGGTCAAGCAAAAGGCAATCATTGCAAAGAGGACATGAAGCGCCAAGAAGCTTTATATATCATTTGTTTCAATTATAGAAGCTCTGTTGTACAAATTCCTTGCAAAGAGGGTAGAACCATCAAAGCCAAGTTTTACCAAAGAAATTTAGTTTTTACATCAGTCAAAATAAACCTCTAAAGTAAATAAAGATTTGAAAGGCATACAGCTTATTTATGACAATGCTATCAACCAACAGAAGTAAAATTTTACAATATTTCTAAGAACAAGAAAGGATTACTCAGGTTGAACACCAACCTTATTCCCCTGATCTAATCCATTGTGACCTTTTACCGATTTCCCTTGAGTTTGTGGACGTTGTTTACCCTTGCGCTCGGCAAAAATGCTTTCAGGTAAGCGCTTTGATTTTATAAATGCCCTTGGTTTTGCGATCTTTCAGTGTCTCAACAGTATACCAAGGGGAAACTTCTATTCAGCATTTAGGTTGTGGATAGCAAGATTTCAAAAGTTTGAGTCTGTTTAGGGAGAATATTTTCAAAGGTCGACATGGATAAATATCTGTTGCAGTGACATTTTTAAACAGACCAAGATCAGTGACATAATAATCGTAATGTTAATTAACTGTTTTCCACATGTTGATGCATTCTGACGCATTTTAAGCAGATAACTTTTGAAACCATTGCAGCAAAAGAAGAAATTGCTTATGACAAGCAATTTCTCCTTTTGCCATAATAATTTCAACTCTATTCCATAATTCAACTTTCATTTATAGAAAATGTCCTTATTTTTGCCTAGACATTTTCAAAGTCGTCTGCTGCGGATTTGTTGTATGTTGGAAAGGGTTAAAATTCTCCTTTTTCCACAATGTTTTCAACTCTATTAAAAAAATTTACTTAACTTTTTGGAGATTTTCCATATACCCGCTTAGATGAATTAAGTCATTTGCTAGAGATTTGCTGTATGAGGGGAAGTGTTAAAGAGTCCTACCTAATGAGTGTTGATTCAATCTAGACCTGACCACAGTACAGAAATTCTCACAGTTGTTAAAGACACACTCAGTATCTGGCTCACTTGTAGGGTTATCTGTTGAAAAAAGTATTTTGTATATGAGCCCTTTCACGAGAAAATAAACATTATAGACTCAGGAGCAGCCTAAGCATGCCGCGCAGGCTAACCCGGAAAGACACATTTCCTTCTATGGATTCCCTGTTTCAGGAATCATTACTCTATACTCTATATGACGCTTCTACAGCAAACGACTTCTAAAAATAATTGTGGCAACAAGAGAAATTGCTCATAATGAGTACTTAATTCTTTTTCTTTTCCCACAATGTTTTCAACTCTTGTAAATAATAAAGCTTTCCCGTATACCGATTTTTCATAATTTTGCCAAAATGTTTTCAAAGTAGTCTGCTGCAGATTTGGCATATGTGGGAAACTGTTAAACCCTCATGTGATATGGCTCCATTGTGAGGCACTAGTAAGGTATATATATATGAGCCATTCCACGAGAAAACCAACATTGTGAATGCTGCCTAAAACATCGACCCGGAACAGCCTAAGCATGCCCACAGCCTTAACCGGACAGACACTTTTAGCCCCCTGTCTATTTTCTGTTTCAGGAATCAATACTCTACACATCTCTCCCCCGGATAAGCATGCACAGACTGCGTAGGCTGATCTGGGTTGATATATTACGCAGAGTCCATAATGTTGGTTTTCTAGTGGAACGGCTCATATATTTACCAGCAATAAGATACTGTTCAAACTTCCAACCCCAACAACACATCTCATCTTCTCTGTCAGTCTTGTTTTCTTCCCTGTATTTTTTTCCTTCCGTATCAAACTCACACAGATAATATGTACCATTAAACAATGAGACAGCTAGCAGCCACCCTTCTTTGTTTTCATATGGTGTACATAGTAATCTTGTCAGCAGCCCTCGCCAGCAAACAAAATCTGTATGAAGATTTCTGGGAAAAGAAAAGAGTATTCAATCTTACAGGAACTGAAAAACCATGAATTTACATATTACCAGTAGAAACTTGTTGTTTAAAAGAATATAATTATCATTTTTTCTTAATCTGTGTCATTGGTTGCTTAACCCTTTCCCACATACAACAATTCTGCATCAGACGACTTTCAAAACCTACATAAAAAATCTCAATAAATGTTTTACTATTAGATAAGAGTTGAAAACATTGTGGCAAAAGGACACAATATTTTCAAAAGTCGTCTGCTGCAGATGTGTCAAAATGTGTCTACAAGTGGGAAAGGTCTAAATATAAAAAACAAGACCTCGGGCTGAGGGTGTCTCGCCCTTCTAGGAAAACCAGATATTAAATGGTATCAATATGCACACAAAAGTAAATTAAATGTAGAACTAGACTGAGATTTGATGTAGACAAAACTTCTGATGAATTGTTATAACAAGAGTACCGCAAACGGTACATAATACGCCCGTCAGGAACTTCTTTGTAAGTTTCCTCTTTGTTTTGATATATTGTTTGTTTGTAAAAAGTTAATAAAGTCGTTCAGGAATAAGTTGTTAAAGAATAATGGGAAAGTATGAAAAATGCATAACTCATGCAGAAATTGACAAATAGTCTAAGTCCAAAAAGGGGCATAACTCATTAAAAAATTGAGGAAATCCAAGGAAATGTAAACTTGATCTGTGACACATGATTACAAAGCCATATACAAAATTTCAGGTCAATAACTCAAAGTATGTAGGAAAAAAGTGCGGAAAACCAATATTCTAAGTCCAAAAAGGGGCATAACTCATTAAAAAAATTGACGAAATTCGAGGAAATGTGAACTTGATCTGTGGCACTTGATTACAAAGCCATATACATAATTTCAGCTCAATACATCAAAGTATGTAGAAAAAAAGTGCGGAAAACAAATATTCTAAGTCCAAAAAGGGGCATAACTCATTCGAAAATTAACGAAATTCGAGGAAATGTGAACTTGATCTGTGAGACTTGATAACAAAGCCATATACATGATTTCAGCTAAATACATCAAAGCATGTAGAAAAAAAGTGCGGAAAACAAATAAGTCCAAAAAGGGGCATAACTCATTAAAAAATTGACGAAATTCCAGGAAATATGAACTTGATCTGTGACACATCACTACAAAGCCATATACAAAATTTCAGCTCAATAGCTCAAAGTATGTAAGAATAAAGTGCGGAAAACCCGAACGGACGGACGGACATGACCATACCATAATACGTACCGTTTTTAAAAAACGGTCGTATAAAAATTGAAAAATAGATGTGGCCTCTAGTGTTAATAAAGTTATTAACAAATTTGACTTACTGACCTAATTTTTGAAAGCGCATGACCCAGTTTAGAGCTTGATCAAGATTTGATGGAGACAAATGTTGTGCTTAAATTTCATGAAGAGTGTTCATAAAGTTATTCTTACATTTGACCTAGTGACCTAATTTTTGACCCCTCATGACCTTTTTGTGAACATAACCTAGATTTAATGAAGGTTATTCAAATATTTGACCTAGTGATCTAGTTCTTCAAACTCCATGAACAAGTCTAAAACTTGACCGAGATTTGATGGAGACAACTGTTGATTAATTAAATTTAATGAAGATTGAATATCAAAAGTGACTTCTAGAATTTTTTAACAATTGACCTTGTGACCTAGTTATGAACTTGACCAAGATTTGATGGATATAAATGTTTTGATAAACTTTCGTGGTAAATTTTAGGCAAAATATGACCTTGACCTTGGTAATTTTGATGTTGAATGATGGAAACAAATGTTTTGATAAACATTCATTAAGATTAAATGTAGGTTAATGTGCTGCCGTCATCGTCGTTGCCGGGAAAGTGACTGCTATGTCTCATGATGAGCATTTTCTCCTTAGGCCACAATGTTTTCAACTTTATTTAAGAATTGAGCTATCTTTTATGGAGATTTTTCATGTTTTTGTCAATATGTTTTCAAAGCCGTCTGCTGCAGATTTGTTGTATGTGGGAAAGGGTTAAAAGATTTCAATGTCAGATTTGTACAGGATATATTTTTCTTTCATTTCAATTCTTCCAAATATGGCTACTAGTTTATTCAATAATCAATAATATAATTTCATATATTTGGTCATGTCTGCAACTTTTGCCACAATTTTTTTAACACATTTTCATTCATAAATTGTAGCTCTTCTTTCATTTATAGGGATTTTCTATATATTTTTGCAAAATTGTTTTCAAAATTGTTGCTTGATCCAGAATAAAATTGAATAAATCTCGTGAAAATAATTGGGTCAACCTGGACAAATAGTCTAGGTAAGTAGGAGTTTTTCATAAGTGAGCAGTAAGTTTCTTCAGTATTTTCAAATAGGGTCACTGGTCTAATGCAGGGAAGGGAAACAGGCAAGAATATTCTATCGTGATGCCGATCTTTAAAATTACATACATTTCAACCCTTTCCATTAACCCTTTACCATAATTATGTAGACACATTTTGAGCCAATTGCAGCAGGCGACTTTTGAAAACATTGTGAGCAATTTCACCTTTGGCCACAATGTTTTCAATTTTATTTAACAATTAAGCTATCTTTTTTAGAGATTTTTCAGGTTTGCGTCAACATGTTTTCTGCTGCAGAATTGTTGTTTGTCGGAAAGGGTTAAATAGATATCTCTTGATTCAACAAAATTGCAATTGTCTAAATTTTAAAAACTTTTCCTATTATTGTTTGATATCATGTCATATATGTGAACAACCTTTCCCACACTAAAACAATAAGAAGCAGATGACTTTGAAAGCATCTCAGAGGAAAATTTAAAATCTGTGTAAATGAAAGTATATTTATTGAATACAGTTTAAACAAATTGTGGCAAAAGGAGAAATAGCTCATTATGAGACATTTTCCCTTTTGTCACATAGTTTTATATTTTTATTTAAGTGGGAAAGGGAGGGTTGAATAGTTGGTATCAAGAGTTTTTGACCCGCAGACTTTTCATCTCCATATTTAGCAGAGTATTCGACCCCTAGTTCAAGCTCTATATATAGGTGTGAATATGTAAGGTTTCCCTAAATAATATGAATGTTATACATGTAATAGTCCTAAAAGATCCAACCTGACCAGGGCTCGAACCTTGGACATTTTGATCCGGAGGCAAACGCTCTACCACATTCCCTTATACATATACCTTGGCTACATATACCCCCTCCTTAGATGAAATTCGTCCTCAGATTACGGAAGACTGAGAATGTTGTTAAACGTTCCTGAGGCCTTTCCTATGTAGTCCCTTATTGGGCGCCATTGTAACACAATCAAGTAAGGTAAATATGCGTAGACGCAATATAAATATCCTATGCACGAATAATTGTTAATCTGGGTACCAGTCATGTGTACAATGGCGCCCAGCGCGACACAGGAAAATACACCGTCTTACTCACTTCCCCCCTATAAAGGGGGTATATGTATTAAGGGGACACTTATACTGCCTTGTTATAGAGCTAGCTTTTATAGCGATGTGTTAGCCTTCAGACTAAAATATCCAAGGTTCGAGCCCTGGTCAAGTTGGATCTTTTAGGACTGTTACAATGGCACCCAATCATGCTACACGGAAAAATACATTGTCTTACATACATTAATTTTATTTAATTTTAATTTGTTTACTCATTGTTTATCTATATTTATATATTTGTAAATATTAATGTGTTGATTTTGTACATTAAAAATTTCTGTATGGGTGATTATGTGTAATAAATATATGAAAGGTCTGTTTTAAATTCTTACAGATAATGATTAGGTACTTTCTTCTGTTATAATTTACATGTTATTAAATAAAAAAAAGTTTTTAACACATCTTTGTTCAGAGTGTAAATACAGGTCACCTTTTTTTTGTATTAAATTATACATGCATTTGTTCCGACACAAATCTGTCGAAAATGTTTTCAAAGCAAACTATTTCAATAAAACAGATTTTTCTGATTTTTGTCCCAACGTTATTAAGCTCCAAGAACATAAATATTGAATATATTTTGTTAAATGGATCAGTTTCTCCTATGGCAAAAATGTTTTCAAATCAATCTAGCTACTTATTTCAATTTCAATGAAAACTAAAAGGGATTGTCCTGGTTGTCACTGCAACAGTCCCAACATTATTAAGCCTACATATCTGACTCTCTTTTGTCATATAATGTTTTCAACTTTAAACAATATTAAATTTACACTATCATTTGTAGATATTGTTAATATTTTTCAATAGATGTTTTCTAAAGACGTAGAAATATTGCTGACAAACCACCAAAATAAATTAACAAAATCAACAAACTACGAAGAACGGTAGCGATAACCAGTCAAGCTTGACTTATCAATAATTGGATCGCTTTTATCTGTTCACACGGCGACACCTATATAAATCTAGATAATTGGGATAGGGGTCGAATACTCTGTTAAATCGGGGATCGAAAGCTATGTAAGCCAAATAGTTAACCTTTTGTTAGCATGCTTGTTCTCATCAGATGAAACATCTTTCAGCAAAAATTTGTCTAAATGTTTCAAAATCCACTTCAATATGAAATCTATGTATTCCTTTTTACTCTCAGATTTGCGAATCATACTCTTGTAGCCTTTTCTCAAGTCAAAACTAACATGTCTTTCCTTTGGCTCAATAAAATATTTCAGTTGAGATTTATTGTCTTCAAATTCTCTATTTATGTTCACTGAAAAACAGCCAACTTCACTGGGTTGTCTGAAAAAAGGAAACTTTGTGTCAAATCTATGATTCGTATTCATTTGATATATGTTATCAGCGCCATGCTTCTCTCTCTTGTAGGCTCTAGGCTCATCGTCATCCAGTGATTGTGATTTCCGTTTTCTTACTTGACTCATTGTTGTGGTTTGTGTTCAGGCTTTGAACAAATTGGAACAAATTTGACAGCTCGAGCACGTCAACGAAGTAAACTATCGCAGTTCAGTGCATCTCACTGAAAATTTATGCTTCAAGCTAAAGATGTCATTGCTTAACACAAAAGCATTCCAAACAGCCTTATTGGATTTGTTTACGTTCCTACGAATTTTAAAATGGTTATCGCTTCGTAGCACCTCATGCGGACGCCTAAAGTATAAAAATAGAACCTAGACGTTGGGGACGTTTTAGTAGCTCATGTATATTAATTAACCACGTGCTCTTTACTACGCCTACTTCTTCAGATAGGCGTGTCCTATGAAAATAATGATGGAGAACCAATATATAAATGGATACCTACGAACGATTTGTTTTGAACCACTTAATGAGATAGAGGGGAAAACAATTATAGAATACATCAGGTCTAAGTTTTGTTCTGGAATCAGTAATTATTATATCGTATAACATTGTAACGGGTTTTTTCCTTTACTTTTCCCCTCATTCTATCGCTGTTTTTTTATTTTTATATAAAAAGTTTGTTTTATATGTGCCGTTTTTCACCGAAGTATTAATTTAAACTTATGTGGTGTATTACAATTCAACGTTACCAAAGACTTAATAAATACACTTTATCTGTAAATAACTTGTTTATTTCCTATTGAAGCCTTTGGCGAACATGTTGATTTGTCTGTCTGTCTCTGTCTGTCTGTCTCTCTGTGTCTGTCTGTCTGTCTGTCTGTCTGTCTTTTTTATTTGTTTCTCAGTCTGTCTGCCTCTTTCTGTCTTTCCTTTTAGCTCACCTAAGCACGAAGTGCGTGGTGAGCTTTTGTGATCACCCGCCGTCCGTCGGAGCTTGTTTTCGTTAGAGGTGCATTGTAAAAACTTTAAAAATCTTCTTTTCCAAAAGTACCTGCCTGATTTAAAAATAATTTGGCACAAATGTTCCTTGGGTGACCTTCTACTAAGATTATTGAAATGATTCCGATTGTTATATATCAGAAAAACGTATAGGTTATATATCAGAAAAACGTCCGTATAGGTTATATATCAGAAAAACGTCCGTGTAGGTTATATATCAGAAAAACGTTCGTATAGGTTATTCATCAAAAAAACGTCCGTATAGGTTATATACACGAAAAATGTCCGTATAGGTTATATATCAGAAAAACGTCCGTATAGGTTATATTTCAGAAAAACGTTCGTATAGGTTACATACAGGAAAAACGTCCGTAAAGGTTATATACATGAAAAACGTCCGTACAGGTTATATACACGAAAAACGTCCGTATAGGTTATATATCAGAAAAACGTCCGTATAGGTTATTCACATGAAAAACGTCCGTATAGGTTATATACATGAAAAACGTCCGTATAGGTTATATACACGAAAAACGTACGTATAGCTTATATATCAGAAAAACGTCCGTATAGGTTATATACATGCAAAACGTCCGTATAGGTTATATACACGAAAAACGTCCGTATAGGTTATATACACGAAAAACGTCCGTATAGGTTATATATTAGAATAACGTCCGTATAGGTTATATACACGAAAAACGTCCGTATAGGTTATATATCAGAAAAATGTCCGTATTATATAGGTTATATACACGAAAAACGTCCGTATAGGTTATATATCAGAAAAACGTCCGTATAGGTTATATATCAGAAAAACGTCCGTATAGGTTATTCATCAGAAAACGTCCGTATAGGTTATATACATGAAAAACGTCCGTATAGGTTATATATCAGAAAAACGTCCGTATAGGTTATATATTAGAAAAACGTCCGTATAGGTTATACACTTGCAAAACGTCCGTATAAGTTATATGCATGCAAAACGTCCGTCTAGGTTATATACATGAAAAACGTTCGTATAGGTTATATATCAGAAAAACGTCCGTATAGGTTATATATCAGAAAAACGTCGGTATAGGTTATTCACATGAAAAACGTCCGTATAGGTTATATATCCCAAAAAAATTCCGTATAGGTTATATACACGAAAAACGTCCGTATAGGTTATATATCCGAAAAACGTCCGTATAGGTTATATATCAGAAAACGTCGGTATAGGTTATATGTCAGAAAAACGTCCGTATAGGTTATATACACGAAAAACGTCCGTATAGGTTATATATCAGAAAAACGTCCGTATAGGTTACATATCAGAAAAACGTCCAGATAGGTTATATATCACGAAAATGTCCGTATAGGTTATATATCAGAAAAAAGAACGTATAGGTTATATATCAGAAAAACGTCCGTATAGGTTATATATCAGAAAAACGTCCTTATAGGTTATACACTTGCAAAACGTCCGTATAAGTTATATACATGCAAAACGTCCGTCTAGGTTATATACATGAAAAACGTTCGTATAGGTTATATATCAGAAAAACGTCCGTATAGGTTATATATCAGAAAAACGTCGGTATAGGTATAGAGGCACCACCATCTGCCCCAACATCAACATACAAGAACTTATACCCAGCATCTGCAACTGCCATGAGTACAATGCTGTTGAAGCCCTTCTAATTATAATAGAAGGAGCCTCCTTTTGGTGGCTTCTTCATAGCAACGTACTTGCCGTCCAGTGCCCCCAGACAGTTGTGGTAGTTCCATCTGGAGCTGAACTTCTCAGCAAC